>ML780173.1:73030-110151 GCA_009831015.1 Picea engelmannii | reverse complement strand
TGGTCATCGGGATGATGTCATGATAGTGTCATGATAATAGAAAATCAAACTCTTTATTAAGAACATTTTCATGAGAAAGGTTACACTTGTCAATTTCCATAAAGCATAGTTTAAAAGATAGTTCGCAGGCTGCATATATACTCTCCTGCGAGAATCCTTAATTCCCACAGGCTGCCTTCAGCTTGACTGCAAACTTCTCGCACTGTACTCAAAGTCAAGGTGCGGACATGTTTCTAAAGAAGGAAAATGGATGAGTTCTCGATCCTTCTAGAAAGAATCTTCTAGAAGGATGAGTTGGCTTTCGAATGGTTGGCAAAATCCTGACTTTTCAGATATCTTGGGATCATTCTCTATCCAAGTAACTAAGTTATCTTCTCCTATATATTGAGGAGATTGCTCATGGAAAGGGTTAACAAGAAAGATTAGAAGCAAGCTAGTAATAGATTGATTGGAGAATCAGTGCAAGACTGTATGGAGGACTGAAGCTACAGCAACAAAGGACAACAACAAAGTCATCTTATGTGGTTGATTTTCTTCATGCATGAGCAAGTGTGTGTGTCAGAACTAGAAGCCATTGAAAGGAGTTCTACGACATCAAGGCTCAGGTTGTATATTTCTCTTTCAGTTAATTCAATACATGAATATGTCTCTTTCCCATAATGATGATGTCATCTTATTACATGATTCATTGATCACATGTATAGACTAGGTATTGAATACATTAATTTGCTTGTACTTCGATTGGTTTGTACTGTTGTGATTGGACGACACAAGAGCATTGAAGTGGAGCAAGGAACAACAGAGATTTAAGGAGAGCATTTAGTTCGTTCAATAATCTAGATCTAGGGAAAGAGTAGTATTCTGTCTCGTTTTGTTCTAGATCCAGGTGGATCTAGGGAGATTGGTCTGTGTCTGCACTCACGAATTTATCCATTAACAATACCCCTTCACCTGTCGAATATATAATTTTTTTTGGAGAGTAATCCTCACTGCTTTGGATTCTTTTTCTCTTAGGATGATATTTTCAAAGGCATTATCTACTTCTAGAAAGTAATTCTGAATAATTTCTATCTTGGAAATCAATTTCTACTTTTCAATTTCTATTTGTGAATGCACTTCCAGTGACTGGGCCTAGAAAGATTTTAAGTATATAATCTGATCTTCCATTGATATTAATCTAGCCTGCAACTATTCTGCGTGGTCCTTTTGCTGAGTAATCTGTAGATGATTTGTTGGTATTTCCTGGCTCATTTAGTCCAAACTCATTTTGAGTGATTGAACCTCTAACCTTTCGACAACGATTGTCTGCTCCAAACTTTTACTCATTTCTTCTCTAATGCTCTCCTCAAAATTATTTAATTTCTCTCACAATTGTGCTATGATCTTATCACTCTTGTTTATCCTTGTTATGATTTTTCCCACGGTAAAAAAGTTTGGGCTGCCATGGCTCCCATGGAACCTGCTACCTCTGTAGCGAAATCTTCTTCCTCCAAATGTTGTCCGTCTATCAGGACTTTATTATTTTTAACCATGTTCCCCTCCTTCTTATGCATCTCCTGTTTTAGGATGGCCTTCCTTTTTCTACTGAATAAATAATCAAAAGGAGGAATATCATCTATGGGAATGGAGTTAAGGTCATCAACAAAAAGAGCTCTCGTCTGTGGCAGTCCAAAAGTGGACTGTAAGGGAGTTAAGGAGGCTATGGGACTCCCTAGATCCATAGATCCTTTCCCTCCTGCCGCCTTAGGAATGTTGACACCAATCTTTGGTGATGAAGTGGGAGTACGCTTACCAGACTTGGGAGGTCTCCCTTACCTTTTCTCTGCTTTGGTATTTTTTCTTGGTGGAGGCCTTTCTGCATCCTGTAGGGCCTTTTTGGGATTTTCCTTCTTTTGTGCTTCATGCTCGAAACCTGGTGGAATGATTTCCTACTCGAAACCTAGTGGAATGATTTCTTGCTCCTGGGGGAGGGTAATTTCTTCCCCTTGAAGTACTTGTGGCAGACCACTCCGTTGATTCTTCTGAAAGGTCTGAAAGATGACTTGCAGGTTAGACGATAGTGTCTGTACTCTTTCCAACACTTCTTTATAAGATTTGGTCCCTTTGAACACGTCGTCCCAAGGGGACTCCTCATGTTCATAGGATTTCATATTGTAGTGTATCAAGTGTTTATTCACTAATTGATAAGGGTCATGCCTTTTGTACTCAATATTTACCAGTTTAATTTCTTCGAGTGCTTCTGCTTCCACCCAAGAATGTCCCAAATTTAATAATGAAAATTTCCCCATGTGCACAGGGAATATGGGCCATGACTTCTTTTGAGCTTCCTTTAGCTCTATTCCAATACTGCCTTTTATTATTTGGTGTGCCACTTCCCTACACACTAGTCTATCCGAAAGAAATTTTGGAAGTGCACGAGGGGGAATTGAGCATCCATAAACCCTGATGTAGGAGAAGCTTTCTTCAATGAATCAGTCTTCTATTTGCTTGAGGTTATTTGAAACTACTTCATATATGCGAGGAGGGTCATAGCCAAAAAACATTTTATTCATGGGTATCACCACGAAATGGAAAATTTTGTAAAATACTTTTTTTACATTTTCTTCCCACAACTCAGAGTGATATTCGTGAATGGGTTCATGGAAAATTATGCTCCAATTCCAATTCATTAGGGGAAATGGAGTCATAAAACAAATTGCGTCCATGAGGTACGCTGACAAGTATAAGGCCACTAGTTGACCTCGGGCTCTTGCAGCTCTGTAATCCGAAATATATTTGGCTAAATTATCAGATAAAATCTTGTCCGAGTTGAAACTATACCCTTCTGATGCTTCTTCTAGAAAGGGCACCCATTCTGTGGGGAAATGACAGGGATTATTTTTGCCAAAAATTCTGCACAACATCATGGCTACATAAACCATGTACTCATTCAAGGAGGCTATGGCATAAATTCCGTGGGTATCGGCCCTAAATTTTGATGGACATCTCCACTAACCTTTGATTAAATCAGGGTAGGTTTGGTCTGCCTCAGTGCATTCCTTTCTATGGAATTCAGCTATAAATTTGACATTGTAAATGAAATTAGGATTGGGTGAGAGTTTTTACATAACCTGGATATTTTCAGGTCTGAATGAGCCGATAATGGCTCCTTGATTATTTAAAATGCTTCTCGTCAGAATATCAACTTTGTCCAAAGCCCAACTGACCATGTTGTTGTATGGCATGAGCCGTGGGCATGTTGCAATTTTGTGAAGCTCTGATTCTGCTATGTCCCAAAGGTGATTATCAGAATCGCTAGGGGAATTTTTCATCTCGCAGTCCAGATTTTCATAAATCTGTCTCCATGATTTAATTGAGTCGATAGCATGTGGTGTGGTGTCTGATATGACATCTCCCTCTGGGATGGAAGTCTCAGCTGTATCTTCACTCTTCTTGGGTCCCTTCTTAGGTTCCATGACTCTGTATTGGAAAGAAAACCTGTCACAGAAGAGAGGTGTGAAAGCTCGGCTGTATTATCCTATTTCTGATAGAAAAAGCGAGAATAAGTTTCAAAACACAGACCTCTAGTTTTCTTTTAACTCATTTTATGGTGAAAGTACTGACGTAACTATCAAGAATTTAATACCTTAAATGCAGAGAATATCTTCGAGATACGCATTTGTGTCGCAAAAATCTCAATCTATCCGTTATTAATGTGGCCATTTTTTGGCAATTCTAAAATCAACATTCAAAAAACTTCTTTTGACAGAGGCCAAAAAGAAAGTACTTAAGAAGTTTAATTACCATTTAATGTATTTTTAAAATGAAGTTAGTTCTCTTTAAAATTCGGTATCGAGTGGGGACTTCGCATTTCGGGGTTTCAGGGATCGCGGCTACATGAGGTATGTCACCACTAGACCCCGAATCCTGAAATCACGATGAGATTAGATTTAAGCCTTAACTTCCATATTGAGTCGAGACTTCACATTTTGGGGTTTCAGGGATTGTGGCTACATGAGGTATGTCACCACTAAACCCCGAATCCTGAAATCGCTATGAGATTAGATTTAAGCCTTAACTTTCGTATTGAGTCTGGACTTCTCATTTTGGGGTTTCGGGGATCACGGCTACATGAGGTATGTCACCACTAAACCTCGAATCCCGAAATCATGATGAGATTAGATTTAAATTAATTAGTTAGGATTAAGACTGACTTTCACTTCTTTCGAGAAATCGGGAATCGAGATTTCACGATTCAAAATGTATTGAAGAGATATTATTCTGAGTAAACCCCGAATCCCAAAAGGTTGAAAAGATGGTTAATTAACTCCTTTAGGGTTTTAAATTATTGCGATTTAAAGTACTTAACTAGACATGCGTCTAGACTTTAAAAACATTTGAGCTTCTTGTCTTTAGTTATAAAGAAGAAAAGAAAACTTTTCGGGACTTTGGTATCGGTCTTTTGGACTGATAGTGAGGATTATACCTTATGAAAAACTGAATCCCGAAAGAGAAAAAGAAAAAATAGCTTTAAAGGTGAAAATTTTCAAACCTAGCTTCAACATAGTCTATAATATCCAAGAATATACCACAGTCAATGATGTTTCTAGGATAATTCCACATATTTATGCAACCCTGGATAATAACCAAGCCGACCACCAAGCCTTAGTAGTAGAGATGGAAGGTATGATCGCCAACTGACTAGTTTCTATTTTAATTTACCCTAGTTCTAATTTGAGTTATGTGGCCCCTCAGACCGTTGATAAGTGTAAACTGCAACTAGTTAGACATGTTAAGCCATGGTTGGTACAACTAGCCACTATAACCAAACAAAAAGTAGCAGAGGTTATACCATATTGCCAATTCATTATGGATAGATTGCCCATCCAAGTGACCCTTAACATACTTCCCATAGGATATTATGAACTGTTGGTCGATATGGACTAGTTAGCTACGTATAAAACCAAGTTAGATTGTTACCATAAAACTTTGGAATGTGAAAATGAAGAAGGGAGAAAAATAACCCTCCAAGGGATTCAGAGGCCTGTCTGAGTGAGACGAATATCAACCCTTCAAATGAAAAATTATTGCAAAAAGGGATGTCCTCTGTATGCAATACAAGTGTTGGAATCTGTCGAGGATGACAAACCAAACCTATAGGACCACCCCATATTAAGATATTATAAAGAAATATTTCCAGAAGAGGTACTGGGTCTACCTCCGAGAAGAGACATTGACTTCTCCATAGAACTTTCACCAGGAGAAATGCCATTGTCTAGAATGCTCTATAGGATGAGTACACTAGAGCTAGTTGAGCTCAATATACAAATAAAGGAGATGATGGACAAAATCTACATCCAACCCAGCGTGTCCCCATGGAGTGAACCTATCTTGTTTGTGAAAAAGAAATATGACACACTTTGATTGTGCATAGAATATAGACAACTCAATAAGACAACCATAAAGAACAAATATCCCTTACCAAGAATTGATGACTTGTTTAACCAATTAAGGGGTGCTTCCATTTTCTCAAAGGTTGACTTAAGGTATGGATACCATCAAGTCCGAATCAAGGATGAAGACATCCACAAAAAAACCTTCATAACAAGATATGGTCACTATGAATTTGTGGTGGTGCCATTTGGATTAACCAATTCCCCCACCACTTTTATGTGCTTGATGAATAATGTACTCAACAAATTCCTAGACAGATTTGTATTGGTTTTCATTGATGATATCATAATATACTCCAAGAACAGAGACGAGGATGAAGAAAATCTTAAATTAGTGCTTCAAGTAATAAGAGAGCATCAAATCTACGCTAAGTTTATTAAGTGTGACTTTTTCCAGAAGCAAGTCCATTACTTAGGCCATGTTATTTCTGAAGAAGGAGTGGTAGTAGACCCTGACATGATCAGATCTATCATGGAATGACCTACCCCAAAGGATGTATCTGATATCAGGTCATTTATGGGCTTAGAAAGATACTATAGAAGGTTCATAAAAGTATTTTCCAATATTGGTTTCCCAATCACTACCTGTTGGCCCTCGACCAAGTTTTGAGGAAATCTTGGTTAGGTTTGACCACTTTTTGGACTTCGATGCAGTGATCGAGGAAGGAGCGCCCAGGTGGAGCTGAGATCATGGATCTCACTTGTTTTTTGGTCTTTATGTACCCAACATGGGGTTCTTAGGGTTTTGTAATAGGTTATGGGATGTCGGCCCATGGGTTTACCCATGATCAGGCCTTTTTGTAAATGTAAATGTATAAATAAGTAAGAATGTAATGTAGAAAGGTGTGGATAGCTTGCAAGGATAAGTGAAAGTGGTTTTGGGTTGCTTAGTGCAACAAATTGTGTATGTAAGGCTCCGTTCTTGATAGAGGAGTTGGATTTGTGATGGATAGAGGAGTTGGCTCTGTGCCTTGACCTGATTTTGGGAGGGTGGATCTGGTGCTTAGTGCGCAGATCACTCGTCCGACGTGAAGCTTGGCTCTTTGGCTTAGTGCACATTATAAGATGATTGTAAGAGATTGGAGCTGAATAAAGAAGAAGAAGAAATTGGTGGATGTAGCCCCACACTGGGGTGAACCACATATATCCTGTGTTGATGTTTTTCTTTGTGCTATGGATCTGCTTAGTGCATTGATTGTTATGTATGATAGATAGACCTATGAATTCTTAGTGCTTTATTCATGTCGAATGCCATAGATGTAACTTATGATGCTTAGTGATTTATTCATGTTGAATGTGATATATCTAAATTATGATGCTAAGTGTGATGTGTATTTTGTCATTGTTACTGCACTGATCTATCCTCAGGGTTTGTTCTGCGATGTGAATAAAGTTGATAAACTAATGCATGTAGTTCTTAAGTACTCTGTGAAGTAATTGTAATCACATATCTATGTCCCATATTGGTTACAGACAAATGAGTCCTGTAACTCCCCCTGCCTCTACCTCGGGTGAGACTTCGTTTGCTTCGTAGGTGTTGTCGAAATGGCTGATAGTTAGGGTTTTGTTGGTGCACTGCTGAAGCATTGAACCCTGGGTCTGCCCCTATGCCAACAAATGATTCTGTTGCCGGGACTAAATTGTGATTGTTGGGAACTTAAGTAAAGAAAAGAGAAGCTCTGTGCATATATCTACTACTATTGTGCGTAGTATTCTACTTGACTTGCGAATCTCTATGCTAAGAAAGAAACCCGATCTGAGGTAAGGTCTTGAAAGAGGTAAATATTTTTTCTTTGATAGAGTAATATAAGTGTACATTTTTGTTTTGAAAGCATGAATTTAAGTATGTTTAATAGATTTCGTCCTAGTGTGAAAGATATGGCACAATTGGAAGAAATAGTTGGTCTGAATAAATTTCATAGAAATAAATAAATAAATGTTATTCCTATGCATAGAAAGAATTTTTCGACTAATAAATGGATGTGTTGGCATAGGGGTAGACCCAGGGTTCAATTATACAACATCATGCCCAAAAATCCCTAACTACCAACCCTTTTGGCAACACCTGTGAAGCATATGAAGTCTCACCTGAGGTAGAGGCAGGGGTGGTTGTAAGACTCAGGTGTTTGCAACCTTAGCTGGGACACAGATCTGTGATTGTACTGCTTAATAAAGAACTTAGCACCATCAGTTCCTTAATATGCAAGAAACATCCACTTCTCTAATAAAACAGGGCTTCGCAGGATTCACACTGATATAATGATCTTAAGCACTTAACATCAACAGATAGGTTAGATCTAGTAGACCAAGCACTCATCACATTCATATGGATAAAATTTAATATTCTCACATATCATTAGCACTAATCATAAGAATATATATATAATCATCTTAAATAACTTAGCAAAAGAAGACATAAACACATCAAGACAAGAACAGAGCAAGAAAACACAGTGTTTACGTGGTTCACCCCCACCCTGGGGATACATCCACCAACTCTTCTTATTTATTGTCTTCAGTCAATCGGTTACAAGAACAAGCCACCAAAACCCTTACTCCGCACATGATAGAAGATCTGCGCATCTCACTAGATCCTTATACCTTGCGTTACAACACTAAGCTTTCCTTAACTTCTTACAATGACTTGCACTTAGCTCTGCAAGTCTCACATATATACTTCAATCACATAGATCTAGCACTTAGCTCATCAATCTACCGATTGGTTATTTCTTACATTGTTTAGACATCTATTTCTACTTTACAATCTAGGCCTAAGCATGGGTAAACCCATGGGTCGACATCCCAATCCCATTACATATTCCCAAAAACCCAAAAAGGACCCAAAAGTGGGCCGAGATCCCTTGATCTCCGCTTCATTTTGTGTTCCTCCTTCGACAGGTTTTAAAAGTCCCAAAATAGGTCACTATGACCAAGAATCTCCCAAAACTTGGTCAAGGGCCAACATGCCCCCAACACTCACCTCTGACTCGTCCCGAGTCACTCTAGTCTAATCAGTTCTGCTTCAAAGGCCTCGGTCTTAGATCAAGCTTCTTTAACCTGCTTCTGTGCGACAACCTCTTTCTTGGTGAACTCCTGGATCACTGCATCATTTACTGGCCCTTCTAGGTGTTGTTCTGCTATGTTAACGACTCATTCTAGCTCTGCTCCTTAGCTTTCAACTTCTGTAAACAACTGACATGCCTTATCTTGCACAGGTTGGAGCCATTGATTAATTTCCATAACTTTTATCTGGATCATATGGATCTGCTGCTAGGCTGTGCGTTGCTCATGAGACCTCTTCATTCTTTCTATGACTGACAGGGCCTTCAGCTGCGCCTGTAGTGTATCTGTATGTTGATTTTCTTCCTAGAGCTGTGACTCCAACACCTATAACTCTAGGTTCTCAGTGAGGTTTTCATATTTTTGGAAGATGTAGGTACTTAGCTTCTTGCACTCCAAGGCAAGAGATTTTAATCTGTCAATTGCACTGTGGGCAGTTGCTTCCCTTAGGTGTCTTACATATTGAGTGGTCTCGGGCACAGTGCGGAGTTCCAAGTCTGCTATGCGTTGTTGGAGCTGTTGGATTACCACTTCAAGTTGTGCCACCTACTATGGAGCTTGTTCTTCGGCCTTTACTTCGACAACTGTCACAGAGCGAAGTTCTCTATGAACCATTTCCTTTACTTCGAGTTTCTCGGCAAGAAACTATTCCTTTCTTTGCTATAAATATGCTTTTTCTTTATCCCACTTCACTTGCAGAGAAAGCTTTTCCCGTTCTGCAACACTATGTTGCTCCTCAAGGTATTTTTGTACTTGTGATAAAGCCTGAGTGGATTGCACTGTCTCTTCCTGAGTTCGTTGAAAGCGATCTTTGAATGTATCAACGATGCAGTGTAGTTGAGCTGGCTCATCTCCTAGTTCTGGTGTTTTCGATGGCAGAGGCACAGTAGAAACTATGCGGCTGGACTGTAATGCCTGCTGCACTCCTTGAAGTTCAACCTTGATCCAATTGAACACCTCCTCCTGCTTATATTATTGCTTCTTTGTTATATCCAGTGAAGGATCGTTCAGTGCTGCGACAATGAATTCAAAGTCGTCTGAGGTGAGGGTGGTCTCAAATTTGGTCCTGGTTGCTTTTGATTTCTTCCTAGAAGAAGGTTTCGGGGGGAAAACTTCCTTTTCTTCGAGGGGTCCTCCTCATCTCTAGGGAGTGTAACCTCTCCTTTATTTTGTTCAACTTCTGTGCCATCTATCTATACTACATCACCTCCTTGCTCATGTGATATAAAATCAGTCTTCACCGAGGTACTGCTTACATCTTGAGCTTCTTCATTTTTCATGCTCTTGCTCGGTCTAGGTGTATCATGCGCTGCTTCTGGATTGTCAATATCAGGTAGCTCCATGGGGTCTGCTGCGATGAGGAGGTCCATCGAGAATTCCTTAGTAATATCTTCTAAGTCTTCCTCCATTAGCTTGTAGTATGACTACAACTATTGTTTATGCTCATCAGCATGAGCTGTGATATAGATGAAATGGCGGTTCGCGCTGAACTTTATCAAGGGCCTGAACCTGTGGAGAGTGTTTGGGGTTATACGAGACTCATACTGGATGGCTGTCTTCAGCTGGTTGTAATAACTATGGAATATGAAATTTGATTTCCATTGCTTGTTTAGGTCACTGGAGTACCACAGTGTACTAAAATTCGCGGCCAGAGGTTCAAAGGGCTCGATGTCCAGGAAGGTCGCACCTTTTGGCATCTCCCATGTGATAAAAGTGATCAAGATGAGAATCCAACTGAAGTGGAACTCATATCATTGGTATTGTGATTCCCTGCAGTCCAATTCCATCTATTTTATGAGGTACTTCACCGAATTCATTTGTATGCCCTCCACGCACTTCCCTACGAGGTCGACTACAAATCCAGTCACTTGGGTGGGTCAGTTCTTTCGCACCAAATTTCCTGTGATAAATTGGTAGGAGAGGCACACCATGCTGCTCTGTATAGAAGATACCTTGTATCCTCACATGCCCTTGTCTACATATCCGTAGGTGTCTTTAATATTCTGCGCAAGAGCGCGATCCATGGCTTTTTCCGAGTAAAAATCCTGTGGGTCAGGGCCTTGCATGCTTATCCCTGTGATCCGATTGATCAACGTTGGATCCACTGTGATGTAGCGGTTCAACCATAAATATCCACCATGGTAGCAAGACAACAAAAACTTGATGCATGTGTTCACTTCTTGGTGCCTTCCGAAGTGAGGAATCTTCATGACATTGAGCAGTGTGGACTGCTCGAGGTTCATGGTCCATGACTGGGGAACAATATTTGGGTTATTTTCTTTGGTCCTGGTCAGATACTTATGTGGGACAAGCATGTTATATACCTTCTTGTCTCCAAGGTTGAAGTTGCTAAACTTCAACGCTGCGATCTTATCTTGGTCTACGTGCACTGCACGTATCCCTTTCGATAGGTACACAATGACCAGAGCGTACTCAAATTCTCTAGGCACACTATCACAATTTATCGTGCCACTCAGAGGGGGTAGATAGGTGGGTAATATACTCGGGATTAACTTAGAATTTGTGAGATGATCCCTATTCTTAGTTCGATTTTCATCTACTGGTCGGGATGGACCGACTTGAGTAGTGGACGGAGAGACCGATAGTCCTCTCGTCGAAGATGCTTGTACACCTGTGGACTCTCCTCTCTCCGACATGAATCTTTTAGTCATTAAGTCCAGGAGAACTTCCATTACTGATTCTTCAACTATGGTGAGCTCGTTGGACATACGCGCTTGGGATTAAAATTATCGGGGTCACGATGATCTTAGATAGGACACTAGAACAAACAACAATAGTGCAATGATCACTGCATACAATTTTCTTAGTCCGCGGGCTTCAAATTCTCAGTTAGAAAAAGTGTTCTCCATGCATGGCATGACGGGATAAGTAGGAAACTCGATAATGGTTTGCTTGTAATGGGTATGAAGCCTCATTAACTCTTGTTATGTCCATTATGGTGCAGTCCAATGGTTTGGTGTTGAGATATAAATTCTTTTCGACCCATTCGGAGCGAGATTCGAACAAATATATCGGCCCCAACAACTATATTGCTTCGCTATGGAGAAGTGCCATGTGTCGCTGTTCTGATATCCCGACGAAGCTCCAATTCTGCAAATTTTATGTCTGCGAAGTTCCCTTTGGAACCTTCTACAACTTAGCTCTCTTCTTACTTTTCTTTCTAGCCTTCTTTCCAGTGAGCTTCGACTCGGTATGTCTTTTTCCATTCTGATTCTTATCTTCTTTTAACATAGTTATTGTGCGCTGTTGAGATTCTTTCCTAGGATTCAGGGGTAACACCTCTTCTTTATCTGGAGTAAGTAATTCAATCTTATATGGGTCTTCAACTTCAACATCAGGGTCTCTAGTGTCAAATAGCTTCGATCTATTCTCCTTTTCTTCAATAAATTGTGTGATCTTTCTAGTCATGAAATATTTTAATTCTTTTTTCTTTTGCTGCAAAACTTCTTCTTCTTCCTTTCATCTGGCTTGAGCTCTGTCAATACAAGGTTTTTATATTAACATGGTAAACGAGGCACTGTCCTCAATAAATTGAATAATATCAAATTATTCCTCCATCGAAGCTCCATTGATGGTCATAGGTGTCTGAGCGATCCTTCCACACAGGTTTACCAATTTTCCTCTAAATAACCCTAGTCCTCATAATGAAGGAATCATAGTAGGCATCCATATAGCTTCCCAAGTTCTTTCTGTCATGATATTCACCTATGTTTCTTCATCTAGAACACAGTCAATCTCGAAGTCTCCTATTCTTGCTTCAATGCATTCCTTTTATTTAAATATATCTGATAATATAACATGTCGCTGGTCATCCAAGGTGTCTTTTAGCTGTAGCAGTGCCTTCTCTGATTCTTTTTGGGGTTCTTCTATAGCCTTAGTTTCTGGATCTGCCTTAGGGTTTTCTTGTCTTATGTTCATACTTTCAATCTTAGCAATCATTCTAGGGCAATCCAACACTTCATGGTCCATAGATTTGCAACAAAGACAACTAGATCTTCTTCCAGGGCATTCTTTATCAAGATGTCCCAGTTTTATGCAACTGTAACAAAGGGTTAATCCTCTCTTTCTTTTAAATGATCCACAACCTCTTCTGTACTGCGCACTAGGATCATAGGAGCTAACCTGCAATAAATTCTTTCTGGGATCCTGCATCCATTCATTAGTCCAAACATTATTTTTATGCATAGGTATAACATATCTTTCACTATTCTTGTCATATCTATTAATATCAAATATTCTTTCTTCTATCAATACCCTAGTTTTCAAACTAGGACAAATTTTATTAAACATACCTAGATCCATACTCTAGAAACACAAATTTCCACTTATCTTACTTCTACAGAGCACAAAGCGTTCATATCTAATTTTTTTTACTATCTTTACCTTTATCATAGCACAGAGCTTGCAGATCTTACCTCTTTTAATAAAAAATTATCACTTTTACCTTTCTTAGAGCACAAAGCTTTCAGATCTTGCTTCTTTCCTTCAAATTTGACCTCTTTTCTTTAGATCAGGCTTCTTTCTTTTAGCACAGAGTTTTATAAGTCGAGTATAATACTGCACACTAGGGCACAGATCTACACACAAAACTTTCACAATCCCAGGTCGAATCTTTGCACAAAGCTTCTTCTTCCTCAGTTCCCAACAATCACAGTTTTAGGTCCCAACAACGAAACCATTTGTTGGCACAGGGGCAGACCCAGGGTTCAACGCTACAACAACACACCAACAAAGTCCTAACTAATGACCCTTTCGGCAACACCTGTGAAGAAGATGAAGTCTCACCCGAGGTAGAGGCAGGGGTGGTTGCAAGACTCAGGTGTTTGCAACCTTAGCTGGGACACATATCTATGATTGTACTACTTAATAAAGAACTTAACACCGTCAGTTCCTCAATATGCAAGCAATATCCACTTCGCTAATAAAATAGGGCTTCACATGATTCATACTAATATAATGTTCTTAATCACTTAGCATCAAAAAATAGTTCAGATCTAGCGTACGAAGCACTCAACACATTAATATGGATCAGATCTAATATTCTCACATATCATTAGCACTAAGCATAAGTAGATTTGTCTAATCATATTAAAGCACTTAGCAAAAGAAGACATAAACACATTAAGACAAGCACAGAGCAAGACAACACAATGTTTACGTGGTTCACCCCCACCCTGGGGCTACATCCACCAACTCTTCTTTTTTATTGTCTTCAGTCAATCGGTTACAAGCACAAGCCATCAAAACCCTTACTCTGCACATGACATAAGATTTGCGCAACTCGCTAGATCCTTCTTCCTTGCATTACAACACTAAGCCTTCCTCAACTTCTTACAATGACTTGCACTTAGCTATGCAAGTCTCATATAGATACTTCAATCACATAGATCTAGCACTTAGCTCATAAATATACCGATCAGTTCTTTCTTACATTGCCTAGACATCTATTTATACTTTACAATCGAGGCCTAAGCATGGGTAAACCCATGGGTCGACATCCCAATCCCATTACATATTCCCCCAAACCCAAAAAGGACCCAAAAGTGGGCCGAGATCCCTTGATCTCCGCTTCATCTTGTGCTCCTCCTTCGACAGACTATCGAAGTCCCAAAATAGGTCACTATGACCAAGAATATCCCAAAAGTTGGTCAAGGGCCAACAGGATGCAGGAACCTAGAAAGAATTTTTGCATATTACATGTCCAACAATGTAATACTAGTGCACAATACAGGAGAAGTTGGGGAACATACAAGAGAAAGAGAGGATTGACACTATGTTATAACTGCATAAGATTGAGACATCTTGCTAAGGAATGCCCTGGTACATGTCCTATTTATATTTATTGTAAAGTTGTTGGTCATGAGGTTGAGGATTGTCCAAGAATGATTTATAAAGTTGAAAAAATGAACATGAGACAAGAAAACTATGAAGAAAGTTAAGAGAATAAGAGCATGTTCAAGAACCATCAAGGGAAAGAATCAGAGAAATCTCAAACTATGTTATCACAGTTGAAAGAAAGGATGAATGATTACAAGGATGTCAGATTACCAGAGATATTGAAAGAAAAACAATGCATAAATGCAAGAATAGGAGACTTCGACATACACTGTGTCTTGGATGAAGAAACAAAATTGAATATTATGACAATAGGCACTTGGGAAACTTTGGGTCAGCCTACTGTGGTACCTTCATTGGGAAGGATAGGCTTGTTCAAAGGAAAGATGATAACCCTATATGGAAGAGTTAATAATGTACCTATTATTATTCATGGAACATCGACTGAAGAGGAATTTGAAGTCATTAAGTTTGTTGAGAAAATCACCCCTTTCCTCATTTTTCTAGGTAAGAATTGTATTGAGAAAGATCATATCAGAAGGAAAGTAGAGGAAGCAACTAAAGAAAATAAAAAGCAAGAACTAAAGGATTTCATAGCTAGAAAAATAGATCCACTGATAGAAGAACAAGAAGTTGAGTTGAAGCAACAAAAGGCAAGAGAAATAGCTATCGAGGTTGAAAGAATGCAAGAAGGTTTTAAGGACCTGTCCATGCAAGAAATAAGAATACCAACCCTGGAACTAATAAGAGAAGATGTATTAACTTCGAACCCTTTGAGAGAACATCAACAACGCAAAGTCACTACGATAGAAGAAGATATGAATAAGAATGGAAAGAGAATTCCAGAAATAGTTAGAGAGACTTAGATCACAGGAAAAAAGGCAAGGAATCTCAGTAAGAAGAAAGCCAAGTTGGAAAATATACAGGAAGTTACAGAGAACAAATGGAATACTTCATAGGAGGCAGGTTTGCAGGATTTGAACCTCGCCAGAACAACATAACTGCACATAATGGGACTTCTCCCTAAAGAAGCTATATGACCGTTGGAGGCACCCCGACTATTAGAATGACGCTCCAGAACAGATAGGAAACACATTTATGGGTGAATAGACCGTGTTTGGGATGTTGAGACCACGTCATAATAGACATATTTGCATTGATGAAAGAAGTCCTTCCCATTGTAGGAATCTGTTACGACGCTCACTTATTTAACCCATCGGTCACTGCACCAGACCACTTTTCTCCATCCATGATTAACTGAGCTATCTGAGATTTGATTGTGTGTCAGACTATGATTTCAGAACCTATACCTCCCCATCCATTGTTTAATCCATTTGTCCATTTGCCTACCCTGACCTGTCCGTTTAAAAGAGAGAATGTCGGGCGAACAACCTGAGTTAGAGAAGTCAGTCGAAGAGGTTCTTAAGAAGTTTATGGCTGATCGATCTATGTCTAAAGGTGTTCAGACATTGTCGACTAGGGGACTCCAGGCTTCCCCTTCGACCAGATGATGTTTGGGGTGTACTAACCCCACGAATAAGAAGCAAAGTAAGCATCATGATGATCTGGCTAATGCGAAGCAGATCCCTTCAATCTTACCTGATTATATCCCGCCTTTGGTTGGTGTGGTTAACCACGACAACATCCCTCGATACTTTGAGTACACATTGACCACCGCGTACATTCTGAAGGGAATACGCATAGTGGGAAGTTAGCTGGGATAGATCCCTCTATTGAAGAACAATGATTTCAACCTTAGAGATAGAAAGAACTACGCCATTCTCGCGCCCCATATATATTTGACTAAAAACAATGGGAAGAAGACTCACATCATCACCCAGTCATGGATAAAGGAGCTGGCGTAGTCCACGATACTTAACGTGATGAAGATTCCTCATTTTGTCCGACATTAGGAGGTTAACGCTTGCATTAAAATCCTCTTATTATGCTATCATGGTGGATAGATGTGGATCAACAGGCGGATTACTGTGGATCCGACACTGATCCATCAGATTACACGATTAAGCATGCAGGGACCTGACCCTTAGCATTTATACCCAGGTAAGACCTCATATTTCTCTCTGGCACAACGAATTAAGGAGGCTTATGGTGAAGTTGAGAAAGATAAGCGAGGCTACAAGGTATCCTCTATCCAGGATGGCATAGTGCACCTCGCTTTCCAACTCATAACTATCAAGCTTGTAAGAAAGAATTTCACCACGCATGTCACCAGGTTCGTGGTGGACCCCGCAGAAAAATGAATGGAGGGGATGCAGATGAATTGGGTGAGTTACCTCGTCAATGAGCTTGAGAAAGACTTCTGTGAAGTGCAGGATCATGGATATGAGTTCCACTTCAGATAGATACTTGTATTGATTGGATTTGTCACTTGGAAGATGCCCGAGGGAGAAACTTTTCTAGAAATTGAACCATCGGAGCCATTGGCAGGTAGATTTTCTACATTATGGTACACAAATGACATGTTGAAGCAATGGCAGTCGAACATAGTGTTCCATGCCTAATATCAACAACTGAAGGTTTCCATAGAGTCATTCCGACGCATGACACTATGCACCTTGCACCAGTACAGACCGATAGCCAAGTTCCATGCAGATCCACATTTTATTTATATCACTGCATGTAGGGATGGGAGCAAGGAAGAGTTATAGTCTTACTATAAGCTGAATGACAAAGACATGGATCAAATCACCAAGGAATGGACAAAGGATTTCCTTCTATCGGTTGTAGATGTATAACTCTCTGACACTGATATCATTGAAATCCCCTTGGTCACTCGGGTCGAGCATGTCAGACAGACCAGTGTGAAGAAGAAAAAGAAAAAGGAGGAAGTCCAGGATGTACAGATTGATGAGGAAGTCAACACCTATGAAGAAAATGGATCTGGGAGGAGGAGACAAAGTAAATGAAGAAGGAGGAGGGGATGAAGGATAAAAAAAAGGAGAAGGCGAAGCTACATTGTTGAAGGATTCCCCTACCGAGACAGAAACACCAAAGAAGAGGAAGGTTTCTCCGTAGAAACCCTTGGCAAGAAAGAAGACCTGCGCCAATAAGCCCCATCTAGAGGCTACACTCACAAAGGATGATATCGGTCTAGTCCATAAAGTGATGGAGGATGCGTTCGAAGATCTCTTGCAAAGATATGGAGCAAAGCAGGAAAATATGTATGTAAGGGTCGAGGAGGAGATGAAGGAGATACAATGAACTATTCAATTTATTTGTGCAATACCTACTATGCCTTCCTCGTCGGATATTACAGAATTGGGGGATGAGCCTACCTAATTAAGAATATTAGCAGATGCAACAAAGGCTCGACTTCAGAAAGTTAAATAAGAAAAGGAGAAGGCTATAGGAGCCTTGAAGCAAGAGAAAGAGGAAGTCTTATAGAAACTACGAGGTGCGCGGTATTGTGTAACCGCGTATGAAAATGAGAAATATGATTTTCGGGTGATGCTTGAGGAGGAAAAAGCGAAGACACAGAGGGAAAAGGACCAAATTCTCATAGAGAAGACTGCGGTCAAAGAAGCGATGAGAAAATCACTTCGCTCTGTGCCAGGTTTGGCACATGAAGAACATGAGTAAATTGAGGTTCAAGTGGTGAAGCTCGCCGAGGCCATCCAACAACTTCAAGCAAGGGTAACAGAGCTGGATATACAAGTAGTACCAAGCACTTCGCAAGAAGTGTGCAATCAGAGGGAGGAAGCCACTAGGAATACAGTTGGACGGATCAGATCCCTCACCTTAGAATGGAAGAAGTTGAGAAACATAAGTGCACAGACTTATGAACACCTCCCAAAATATCCAGAGCTGAGGAAACTGGAAGCGCAGCTACAGGAGGTGCAACAACAGGCACTGTCAATACAGGCACATATGAAGTTACTTACTACAGTCGAGAGAATGAAGATATCTCAAGAACAACACGCAGTCCAACAACATATTACTGCTATCTAGGACAGAGTAATGGAAGTTACATAGAGGATAGAACCGATGCAGGATGAATCTTGCATGGTGTTTGAAGAGATTGAAGGACAAGGATTGCAACTGGACCAAGTGGTTGCGACAGTAGAACAATGCTTGTAAGGGCCTGTTACAGAGCAGATGATTCAATAGCTTGCTGAGTAGGAGGCTCAGGCGAAGTTGCAATTCGAGGCATATTGAGCTAATCTTGAGGCCTTCAAAGCAGCGCTGTCCAGATCTGAGTGACTTGGGACGAGTCACAGGTGAGTGTTGGGGGCCTGTTGGCCCTCAAACAAGTTTTGAGGAAATTTTTGTCAGGTTTGACCACTTTTTGGACTTTGATGCAGTGATCGAGGAAGGAGCACCCAGGCAGAGATAAGATCGTTGATCTCACTTTTTTTTTGGGCTTTGTGGACCCAACATGGGGTTATTAGGGTTTTGTAGTAGGTTATGGGATGTTGGCCCATGGGTTTACCCATGATTAGGACTTTTTGTAAATGTAAAAGTATATATAAGTAACAATGTAATGTAGAAAGGTGTGGATAGATTGCAAGGATAAGTGAAAGTAGTTTTGGGTTGATTAGTGCAACATACTCTGTATGTAAGGATCTGTGCTTGATAGAGGAGTTGGATCTAGGCCTTGACCTAATTTTGGGAGGGTGGATTTGGTGCTTAGTGCACAGATCACCCATCCGACGCAAATCTTGGCTTTGTGGCTTAGTGCACATGAGAATATAAATGTAAGAGATTGGAGCCTAATAAATAAGAAGAAGCAGTTGATGGACGTAGCCCCACACTGGGGTAAACCACGTATATCCTGTGTTGATGGTTTTCTTTGTGCTATGGATATTCTTAGTGCATTGATTATTATGTATGATAGATAGATCTATGAATGCTTAGTTCTTTATTCATGTCGAATGTGATATATATAACTTATGATTCTTAGTGATTTATTCATGTTGAAAGTGAAAGATCTAACTTATGATGCTAAGTGAAATATGTATTTTGTCATTGTTACTGTGCCGATATATCCTTAGGGTTTGTTCTGCGATGTGAATAAAGTTGATAAACTAATGCATATAGTTCTTAAGTACTCTCTGAAGTAATTGTAATCACAGATCTATGTCCCAACTTGGTTACAGACACCTGAGTCTTGTAACCTCCCTGCCTCTACCTCAGGTGAGACTTCGCCTGCTTCGTAGGTGTTGCCGAAAGGGCCAGTAGTTAGGGTTTTGTTGGTGTGCTACTGAAGCGTTGAACCCTGGATCTTCCCCTGTTCCAACACCAACCTTCATAAAAAGGGGGTTAAATTCACTTGGACATCATAATGTAAAGAAATATTTCAAGAACAGAAATATCTTCTAACTCATTCACCTCTGCTGAAGATTGTAGACCCAGATACTGATTTCCTCATGTGTACAAATTCCTATAAGGAAGGACTCGGAGGAGTCCTTATGCAAGAAGGGCGTGTAATATGATACAAATCCATAAAATTGAATGAGAATGAAATCAATTACATGACCCATGATCTAGAGTTGATTGACATAGTGCATGGTTTAAAAATGTGGAGGCATTACCTCTTAGGTAGGAGATTTTTACTTATGACAGACCATTGTGGGTTGAGGCACCTGTTTGATCAACCAAAACTAAATGCTATACAATATAGGTGGATGGATCTACTTAGTGAGTTTGATTTAGAAATCAAACACAACAAAGGAAAGGAAAACATGGTGGTCGATGCCCTTAGCAAAAGTGTGAAAATGATTCACCTGGCAGTAATAAGAACCTGTGAAACAAATTTCATGGGGAGAGTCAAGAATGCACAAGAAACAAATGCATTTTTCAAGACTGTGATGTCATACCTAATGAAAGAGCCCACATGGATTAAGTATGAAGGCTATTAGATGCTGGATGAAGGCCTACTGACCTACAAAACCGTATTGTATATTTCAATTTGTGACGATTTGAAGAGGTTCATAATGGATGAACTACACAAGACACCATATACTGGTCATCCAGGTTATCAGAAAATGATCATGACCACTAGGAAATAATTCTGTTGTCTTGGATTGAAAAGGGACATAGCTGACTATCTAGCTAAGTGTCTAGAATTCCAAGAAGTTAAGGAAGAACACTGAAACCCAACATGATTTATACAACCTCTACCAATTCTAGAATGTAAATGGGAAACCATATCCATGGATTTCATCACCGGATTACCAAAATCAACCAAGCAAAATGATGCCATCATGGTAGTGGTGGAAAAAATTAGCAAGTCTGCTCACTTCATTCCTGTCAAGTCAACTTGAAATGCAATAAATATTGCCAACATTTCCATGAAGGAGATATTAAGATTGCATGGCATGCCTAAGGAGATTATATCTGACAGAGACACAAAATTTACTTCAAGATTTTGGAAGTCCTTAATGGATGGTTTTGAGACTAAATTGTTGTTTAGCACAACCTATCACCCTCAAACGGATGGACAGATAGAAAGAGTGAACCAAATATTAGAAGACATGTTAAGGATACATGTAATGCATAAACCTAATAAGTGGGAAGACTACATGCCATTGGTATAATTTGCTTACAACAACGATTATCAAGAGTCATTGAAGATGAGCCCTTTTGAATCCCTCTATGGTAGAAAGTGCAAGATTCCAATCAGCTGGAGTAATCAAGTGGATAGAATTACAATTGGACCCGACATGTTGAAAGAAATGGAACAACAAGTGATTCAGATTAAGCAAAATCTGAAAACTGCTCAGGATAGACATAAGAGTTACGCCAACAAAAAGAGAACTCCCAGAGAGTTCAAGACAAGAGACCATGTCTATCTCAGAATTAGACCCAGGAAGAGTTCCTTGAGAATGAGAGCTTGTGCCAAGCTAGAACCTCAGTATTGTGGACCCTTTGAAATATTAGATAGAGTGGGACCTGTAGCCTATAGGCTAACACTCCCTCCCATAGTGAAGGCACATAATTCTTTCCATGTTTCATTATTGAAGAAATATGTACATGATTCTAATCATATAATTGTCTGGTCTATGATTCAGGTGGAGCCGAAGAGAGAATTTCTGCTAGAACCTCAATGCATACTAGACAGGAAGGAAACCTCACTCACACACATAACCATTTCACAAGTCAAGATGCAGTGGAAACACTTTGGCCCAGATGAAGCTATGTGGCAAATGGATGATGCCATCAAACATGCATATCCATTTTTATTTACTTTTGTATATATAGAGAACATTGATAGATAGAACATAGAGGACGATGTTCCTTTAAGGGGGATGGGATTGTAACACCCTTGTTTCCCCCAGTTTGTAAATATAAATATATTGTCCAAGAGAATATGGAAAACTCGATATGTGCTAATGTTTGATTTGATGAACCTTTGTATAAAAGGTTAAGAAATGTAATTTCTGTTATTAATAGAAATGGGAAAGTGTTGCATGACTGTTGAAAGGGGGGTTTGCCAAGATATACCACAGATTCTATGAAATATATGGTGAGGGTAACCAGGAATGGTTGAGATAACCCCCACCAAACCAGTACCTTACTGGATTTAATTTCTCAGGACCAGAACAATCCTCTGACCCATGAATGAATTACAGTCAGGTTGGTAGGTGGGAAGACATCCTCAAGAGTTAATGTGGGGATGGGGAAGAGCGCCCATATGTAAATATTTCATACCTGAACATGGACTAGGAATTCAGACCACACACAATCTTGCTGAGGAAGGAAATAAAGGAAGGCGTGGTGGGAAGAGGAAGACATGCGAAGAGAAGTAGAGAAGAGAGACCAAGCTATCGAGTTCGAGGGAGAAATGGAAAATGAACATGTTCTAGTTGCATGATGTGGCTAGAAGGGTTATGATACAAGCTGATAAATGAGGATGTTGAGTGACTGAATAAGTAATTAGGCAGACATCCTTGTTTGGTATAGAGAAACCCGTTGCCAAGATCTTGTGGGAGGAGGAGAGTAACCTCTGTCCCTGATTGTTGCTGAGCCGGAAGGCATAATTCTCTCTTAGAGTATCGTGTTCTATCTCAGGGGTTGCCAATGGTAAATTAGTTAGGAGTGACTGAGATTATGGTTGGGTGGAAACAAGCACCCCTTTCAGCAGTCACATCACATCATCTAGTTCTGATAAGTGTTTTCATACCTTGTGCATTGAACTGGAATAAAGGATGAATGCATGCATTTATCTGTATATAAATGGTTTATGTATTGAATGGTCAAGCTATGTTTATGAATTTTTCTTCTTATGAACTTGTGTTTATGACTGATTGTCTATATGCCCCAGTTTAGCCTTTGATACGTTTTAGGACCTAAAACTACAGGAAGGATGGGATAGAGAGCATTGCATGAATTTGACCCCATCGGTTTGGAGAGGATATATCCTTCAGAATAATTTCTTCGCAATTGGGAAATCATGCCCAAGTCCTTAACAATTTCATGATAAAGGTCAGGAAGGATATAGAGATTAAGTCTTGAAAGGGAAGATCCTTTTGTTTGGAAGACTAGCGAACATGATCTGTTTGGGAGAACCCATATGACCAATACCTAGGAAACTCAGGCTAGGCCTAAGGGAGCTAAGTCCTTCTAAATTTGGAGCTCTAGAGGTTCAATACTTTGGGGTATTGTTGACCCTACTAATCATCAACTGGACGAAGGTAACAGAGATGTTCAGTTACCGACAAGTTGATCGATAAAGGTGTTGGCATGTTTACAGGAAGAGTGTGCTTGTCATTGATGGAAAGAACAAAAGGAAGAGAAGAAGGAAGTGTAATCTAAGAAGGAGGAGCAAACATTATGTAGAGATCAAATCTCAGAAGAGATAACACTTTGCACTTTCCATAAGTGTAGCCGAGGTCCAAGAGAAGGACTCGTAGGAGGATCAAAGGTCGAGACCTTTGAACACATAGAATACCTTCTAAGTTAGAGAGATCAGAAAGATCAGGAGGAAGAATGATAGTGGCCATTGGATCACCAATATCGAATACTCGATCATCGTTAGATCATTTTCCCATGACCAGAGGAATCATAGAGGAGAAGTACTGATCTGATTCATTAGATTTGAGCACCGAGGATCAACAATTGTTGGATCCAGAAATAAATGCAGGAAGATTAACCCTTTGGATGAGCGTAGGAGAGTAGACTTGTCAAATTACCGAAGTCTTGAAGTGAGTAGGGACCATCCATCATCAATACTAACAGGTGGCACACGATCCTCAAATCCGGAGAAAATCACTTCGATGATTTTTCAGTTTGAGACTTGAAAAAACCGAAGTCTGGAGAGATGGAGAGCCAGAGAGATGAAGTAAATGATAGTTGTTAGATCAGTTTGAAGTGGAAGGACATGATAAGCTAGAAAAGAAACATCATACAAATATCGAGCCGTCGATCTGAGAACATGATTGACAAACAACGTTTAGTTTGGGTCTAAAAGTTGCGAGGATGTTATTGTTCGGGGACTCTCACTTCAAAAGAATTGGCGACTTGAAAATTCAAAATACCCAAAGTCCCGAAGGCCGACGTCCCGAAGTGAATAATGATCCACGTTAACAAGAATACGTTAGCAAGGACACGTGACATAATCAGACAATGACAAGTTTCAAGTTGATTCGACACTTCAGGTACGTGCAAATCACAAATCCAAGTGATACGTGGAAAATACTAGGCTCATGACACATCATCAACTGACGTCACTCTAGAAGTTTTACTCTAGGAGTTTTACTACCAGCAGATGCCCTAAGTCCTGAAGTCCCACATGTCGAAATATTGAAGTGGATACGAGTCGTCCGATCTGAAGATCACTTCAGATGCATTCTCAACCATTGATCTAGTACAGTGGAAGGACAGTGTAAGTGGAAGTGTTAACCGACAACAAGCGATTCCCACCACCTATGACTTATTCAATAGGTGACCACTCCGGAGGAGAATGAAGAAACGATCAACTTAAAGTTCCGAAGTGCTAAAGTCACTTATAATCATTGATCGTGCATGAGGGTACGTGTCAACGAATTGTGAACTCTAGGCGAAACTACTTTGAGAAAACGTGAAGGAGAAAGGTTTGAGATTTTTGAAGGCCAAAGTCCCGGAGTGGAGGATAGCCATTGGATTAAAGAGGACACACGTCAATGGATTGTTAGCTCCATGAAAAATAAAAGGAAGGATGAAAGAAAGTTGAGAGTTGAGATTGTTAAACCCCGAATACCCGAAGGGATTGTGACTGTTGATCCAAAAGGGACACACGTCGTTGGATCGTGGACTCCGGGTGAAATTATCCAGGAGCAAGTGAAGTTTGAGGATCGAAACTCCTGAATCCCAAAAGGAAAAATCGATCTCATCCATTTGTTTGGTGGGCCAAATGTCACCTGATCATTGAGACTAAGGATTTTGCTTGGGCAGAGGAAAGAAGGTAGGAAAGGAAGATAGATCAGAGCCATTGATCGAAGGATCACCGTCAAGATCATGAGATCGACAGTCCCATCGCATTATACACCCAGAACATGCTCAGGCCTTAATTTTTCATGAGGGGGCCACAATCAAAACCATGGTTTTGGAGAAAGGACGCGTGGAGGCTCGTAGTGAATTGCGGGGTGAAAAGAGGGTTTCCCTCAAACCGCCTATTAACGTACCCACAATCGTGTGGTCACGTGAAGTTCATAACCCATGGTCATATCATGAAAAGGAGCTAGTTCTCTCTAAACGAAGCTCGGGAAGTTCTTTTAGAATAGGCATATGGTCACCACCAGAGGTCACGTGAAGGAAGGGGATTAGAATCCAAAGAATCCATAATTGACTGGTTGTAACTGCTAGAACAAAGTGATTGTATCGACCAAATAACTCGAGGAGCTACAAGGTGATTGTTATAACCCTAAATTGCACCAGACATGCATACCTGGAATTAGGCCATATAAATCACTATCTCTTCTAAGCCATCACTGAAAAATCTCTTCAAAAAAGCATTTCTTTGAAGGTGTACACGCCCTTCACCATTACTACCCGCATACACATGCCTGCTGACCCATTACATCCTGCGTACACTCATAGAATATCGTGAAAAGTGGAAAATTGCATAGGATAATGGTTTCTGATCCGTTACTTAACCATTTTCTTGATCATAGCCAGTCACCCAAACTGTTACTATCCCTTTTGTCCTATAAAAGAAGGGGTTGGGGTCCCATTGCAAGGAGAAGCACGAGAGGAAAGAAACTATGCCCATTTTATCAATCCCCCTTTGCCCCAATTGCAAATCCATTTATCGTTTCCCTAAGAGAGAACTGAAGAGGAGAAGAACACGTGGAAGTTGTTGGTGCATTGTGAAGAGGAGCCTAGGACCAAGTTCGAGGAGTAGTGCCTGTCTCATGTTGTAAGTGACTATTTGTGAGATTAATATAAACAAGTACTTTTTCCGTCCCACCAAATGACGTCATAAAATTATATTATTTGTTTACATTTCTTGTTTATGATGTCTAACCCACTAATCCATATGTAGAATGCATGCTTGTAGTTTCTTGTTTGTCTTTTGATGAATTCAAGTCAACCTTGGGAGGAGATTGGCAGTCAGGAAACAACCAAGCGCAAAGGGATCGACACCGAACACGGAGTTTAAGGTAGGCCTACCGGATCCGTCTCTCTTGTCGTTTATGTATGATTGTGGGGTAATGTTGGGATAGTGATTAAAAGTAGGAGACTTTAGACAGTTTTCTCTACCTACACTTTAGACCCTTGGTGTATTCCGTAGCGGGGTTTTCCCTCTATAGAAGAATTGGCAACTGTACTGGGGAATGCCTCTACGGTCTTTGGGGATATTTCTTATTGGTCTCTTTGAATTAGTTTATTTACTGTTTTCTGAGTTTCTGTGAGATTCTGTGTCTTTAAGGGATGTTGGTCTTCCATACCAGTACTCCCTGCTTGTGCTGGACTATTTTTTTTTCATTTTTTTGAGGATTTACAGAGGTGTACGTGGCCTGTATTGGGCTTGCATGCATGCATATGCACCTTGCCCTTGGACAACACACGTACATATGCTGGTTGTTGAAGTTTCAGTAGCGTGCCTGTTGAGAAATATTTTGTAAAAAGAAGAGGCAGTCATCCTCTTCTCTGTCAGGAGTCACACTCCTTAGGGGTTTTCTTGACCTAGTACTGGTCTCTGTTATAGTAGTTTGTAGCCTAGGTCTGACTTCAATTTAGCTTTATTTTGACCAAAGATTTCATTTTTTTTTATTTAATAGGGTTTTTAGATAAGTTGGTGAGTTTGCTTTGATATGCCTACTTGGTATTGTCAGTGACTCCCTGCGATCTACGATTGGGCTAAAAGACATTTCTTGGTCATGTCTTGTTGTCATTTTTCCCTTTTTTTATTTGAAAGAAAAGAAAAGAATTCATTTTCAAAGAAGCAAAAAACAATAAAAAAAAATATTTCATTTCTTTGTTTGGTAAAGTAGTTTAGGTTAAGTTGCTTCATTTACCAAGGAAAACAAAAGTTTTCTTAAGTTCTTTACTTGAATGCTTAGGAAATTAAGTAGCTCATAGTCAAGCGGAATCTTGTTTTGAGTTTTTCTTTTCAAAGATCTGAGAAAAGTAGTTATGGAAATTTTGGTGAAAGAGTTTCAATTGGCAAATCTTTATTTGTGAAGAAAGAAGTACTTTTGTTTCCAATATCATCTTATGACCTTCTCTTTTGTCTCTTAAAGAACATCACTGGTTTCATTTTCATTCCTTTTCTACTTAAGACAACCACTAAAATTAACGCATAATTAAAAGTTATTAGACCTTGTGTTTGAAGGGTTCATCAATTTAGTCTAGGCTAGATCCTTGATTTAGGATTGGAGAGGAAACTCTTCAAGGCTACAAAAACAAACATAAGAGCATGAGATAGGGAGTGTTTGAAATTCCAGTAATCATGAAAGTTATCCGGGACCCCCCTCTAACACAGGGGTTAAACACAAGGTTGCGTGTGGAAAGGTAGTGGAGATAACCCCTCCAAAGTCGGACCAAGCATAGTGGGGAACACATATAGAGGGCTTATCTTGGGATTCCATTGATCACATTTTCCACAGAGCTTCGTGGGTCTTGAATCCATTCTAGGTCCTCAATCATCTTCCAGAAAAATTTACTTTGATACCCTTGATAGGTTTCGGGCTTGATACCCTGCTCATTGCGGTCCACTCGACTGTTGACTGTACCCGCCTGGTGACTGTTCGCACAATGGAAACCTAGTTTTCTTTATCTTAGTGACTTACAAAGGTGACTGTGGGGGTATACTACGGTACCTAGGGTAGACATTGTCCCACGCTTTACAGAGTATACCTAGAGGGTGCTACTGTATTCGAGTTGCACTTGCACTGGTAATTTTCTCTAGTGTTGGTTTTTGTAACTGTTCTTCCAAATAGCTAGTGATCTGCTTGTCTTATATCATAGGAAATTTTTCTAGTGTGTGATGGTTTTTTAAATGATTATAAAAATCCCTAGCGTGCCTTTTATCTTCTCACACAGTGGAGGATTAGGAGCTCCACCGGTCGCAAAGGATTTTGGGCCTGCCACCGGTTGATCTCAAGCCACCCCCGCCACCGCTAAGGTGAAAACTAGACTAGCAAGGGTCTTTTGAGATGGCCAGGTTACAAGAAACTGTGCCCAACTTATCTTCGAGAGGAGAACATTTGATTCCGTAGGAATCAATCATTTCTGACCTCAGAGTGAAAGATCTTGGTCCGTATAACCCTCCAATCACTGATCTATCAATGCCCATCATTGTACAGGTTCAACCTTACGAGCGTCAGGTAGTGTCACAAGAATCGATGGAAAAAAATGTTGCTACTTCTTTAGGGAATACTCATATTTCCTCTACGATACTCACTACAGGGGGTATTCCACCTCCTAACCAACCATCGTCATTCCTGGCCACTATGGTCTCGACTGCCTCTACCTCAAGAAATAATACGATTCCGTCTATGGCAGCGATCACTGCTCCGTTCACCCAGAGTGCGACATGCCCTCCATTCTCATACGAGATGCTTGGATTCGATACTAGAACTATCCTTTCCCACTCCATTATACAAATATTAGGTCTCAGGGAAGGGAGCTCCAATGCTCCTCTGCAAGGATATATGGGGGGTAATGTATCTCCCTATAATGCTTTCCCTTACAGAGGGGGTCATATACCTCCATCATCCCCTTCGCTCGGCATTACTCACCAACATTCCGTCTGTATGAACATAAACTATAGTTTGTTTGGAGCAGGTATTCAAGGACTTCCTACTTATATCATGATGGTAGGTTCGACACTGTTCTCTTTTTTTGGCGTGTTTGGTAACAATGCATTCTCGTCAGCTGCCATCTTGGTCAGGGGCAACCCCGGTTATGGACAACAAAATCCTATACAGGGTACTATTCCTGCATAGGGGGGAAACTTAGGAATTCCTTCCTCATAAGGACCTTGGAATCTGTGGCAGGGATCAGTTCCCTTGTCAGGGATGTCAACTAGGGGAAATCCCTTCCATAGCCAATGGAACCCTGGGCAAGGCTCAACACTTATGCCCGTCGGATCGACAGGGGGAAACCCTTCCCAAAATCCTTGGAATGTGACGCAAGCCCAACCCTTTACATCCTATTATGGGAGTTAGCCGATGACGTCTCAACAAGTGCATAATCCATATGTTGGTCATGGCCATGGTTATTACTAGAACCCTGGCCAACAACCTAACTTTTCCTGGCAACTTGGTGCCAGCCAAACTACAGGCTCCTCTTTCCCTGGTTACAATCAACAACCCAAATTACCGTTTCTGGAAACTCTACACTTGCTAGACTTGACAAGGTTATTAAATGACCCCATATGTCAAAATCTACATTGGACTCCGATGCCGACCAAGTTTCCTTCAAACATTCCAAATTTTGAGGCCAAGCCTAACGAAGGTCTAGGCGATCATGTGACTACCTTCCATTTATGGTGCTCATCCAATTCTTTGAGAGACGACTCCATCCAATTGTGTTTTTTTCAATGCACTTTCATTGGGAGTGCAACGAAATGGTACATCAAGCTCGACCACTCAAGATACTCTTCCTTCGACGAATTGGCAATGGCTTTCTTAAACCATTTCCAATTAACTGTGAGATACAATGCCGACACCAAATTGCTAGCCAACTTTGAGCAGACAAAAGTGGACCATATCTTAGATCACATCCGAGGATGGAAATACTGAAAGAGTTTGATAAAAGTGCCCTAGTTATCTAAAGACGTTACAACCTCGGGGGTATTTTTAGAGGAAGAAGTGAGAATGAGAGCCCAACAACTAGAACTGATCTACTCTTAGTTTGGTTTACTTTATGAAGTTTTACCATATGCACCACGGTCGATACTTGACAAGACCGGATAAAGATCTGGACCACATGTCGATGGTATTGTAGGTTTAGTGAAAATGAAGCCCATTGATAAGCTGTCGAATCAATTGCAACAATTGTCAATACAACAGATAGCAGCCAACCAGACCATTGGTTCAGATGCTCCCCCTACTCAAATGTTGGATGTACACATTGTACAATCGACAAACCCGAAGGCCACCTAGCAGCCTGACGGAAATAAGAAACAATGAAAGAAGGGTAAGGGGGATAAGAAACCTACCAATAATGATGGTGAGGGCAACACTAAAAATAAGAAGTCAAAGTATCTCTGTAATCATTGCAAGGAAGACCATCTGACTCACTAGTTCCCTCGGCTTGCGGAGGCCCATAAGTTATTGGCATAGCAGCAGCCTGCCATGTTAACGAATCCATTTCTGCATGGGAAAAAATTATCTCAAGCCTCTTCAAGCATGAAAGGGGCTAGTCAGGGACCCCCTCCATATTTGAGTAATCCTTCATCCAAAAATGTGTACATGATGAAAGGTAGCGTTGACATAGAGACTAGGACACATGACTACAGAATGCCAAACACCTCTAAGAACTGTAAAGAATCCGAAAACCCATATCTTCCTCTCTAGATTGCGAAGACATTGGGAGAAACAATGACATGCATCCCCAAAGGTGCCTTCAAGAAAGCTTCCCACAAGCCAAACACAAGGGTCGCCCAGAACTACTCTGTGGTGGAGGATTTGTCACAAACCCCTTGTGCAATTTCATCTTTGGAAGTCCTGCAGAGATGCCCTTCCCAGAGAAAGGCTCTGTTAGTTGCCTTAGGATCCGATGAGACTTTTAATCTAGGAATGATCATGCTTTATACAATCGACTTAAAACCTTGTCTTCCTTACCATGTAGCGTTTCAGATAGTAGTGGCTTACACCATGAAAGTTTTTACTCGGAACATTTTTCGCACAGTGGTTGATGAGGGCACCTTGACATGCGCGATGTCTTTGGTGTGTTGGAAGGCCATTGGCCAACCCATTTTGTCTCTGTCACATACTCTTCTTATCTCTTTCGATGGTCGTTCGTTTTGACCACATGGAATCATCCCCTCTTTTCCCATGCAGTTAGGAGGGAAGACCGTGTGCGTCGAAGTTGAAGTGGTTGATGTGTCTCTTGACTACAATCTCTTGTTAGGAAGGAGTTGGACCTACGCTATGAAAGCAGTGGTCGTGGCAGTTTTTCGTTTCTTGTTGTTTCCACACAAGGGTCGGATCATGACCATTGATCAATGATCTTTCTCCCGTCCCGACCCTTCATCGGGGGTATCCACAGTCTTGATGATTGATAACCCTCAACCCAACATCGTCAATGTAGGGGTTGGTTTATGCCCACCTTTGATAGGTACTTTCTATTACCCGCCTCTGACTGGAAATGTCCATTACATGTTGGCTGTCCCCGACCAACCTAGGGATGAAATATTTCAAATCTCGTAGTTTCACATGAATTACTTTAACGATCTGTTGACTCTTGCTTCCCCATCAGCCACGATGGAAGGGACAGGGCACCATGTCCATGCCTTTTTCCGTGATAGAAGTTGTGTAGTCTATAGTTCAGCAAACTTCCGCCGACCCTGATCCAACTACCGCACAAAAGATGGATCTGATTCTCGAGCCTACATGGGCTCAAGGTTCCCTCCCTAATATTGATTCTTTAGACTTAGTCTTTCCCTCAGATGAGGTGATTATTGAGGCAATGACTAGTTCGGACAGACCCTGGGATGATCTTCATCACATATCTTACTTCCTCCCAGAGTTAAGAAGAATTGAAGCAAGTGAATTCACTCTGAATATGAATGGAGATAAGTCTTGTCCTATAAACCCTTTGGCTATGCATGCTGTTTATGATGAAGGAAATATGGAAACCATTTCTCAAACGATACCTATCGATATCTCTAGAATCTCGATGCCATGGAGAATATCTTCGTCAGAGTGGACTGCTCCCCCGAGGAGATTCAAATCTACACAGATGTATTTAAAGAATTCCGCGATGTGTTTTTCTGGTCTTACAAGGAAATTCTAGGCATAGATCCAAGAATCATCGAACATGAAATCATGACATATATTGATGCTAAGCCGGTTCGATAGAAGCTTCATCAAGTCAATTCTAGGAAGGTAACAATTATTAAGGATGAAGTAGAGAAACTACTCCAAGCTGGTTTCATCTACCCCTTCCAATTGAATTAATGGGTGTCAAATCCCGTTCCAGTCAATAAAAAATAGGGTACGATTCACGTATGTACGGACTTCCATGATTTGAACAAGGCCCGTCCAAAAGACAATTTCCCCACACCATTTATTAACCAAATAGTTGATGAATGTGCAGGTTGTGAATCCTTTTCTTTCATGGATGGTTTTTTGGGATACAACCAGATACAGATCAAGCTCGAAGACCAACAAAAAACTACTTTCATCTATCCGTGGGGTACATTTGCTTATCGAAAGATGCCTTTTGGTCTGAAAAACACTGGAGCCACGTTTCAGCGGGCCATGTATTTTTTTTTCCATGACCTCAAACAAATAGTCGAGGCTTATCTCAATTATTTAGCATCATGATCTCACAAGAGAGATGATCATCCTACACACCTCTGACTTATCTTTGAATGATTTCACTACTACCGTATTCTCTTGAATCCAAACAAATGCAGTTTTTGCGTCACATCGGGTCATTTGCTTGGTTTCATAGTTTCGACAACAGGGATCATGGTAGATCCTCTAAAGGTTGAGGTGATAGTTCATTTGCCTCCCTTATGCACAATCCCTCAACTTCATAGTTTACAGGGAAAAGTGAACTTTTTACGGCGTTTCATCGCAAACTATGTCGATATCACAAAGGATTTCATGTGTTTATTGAAGAAGGACGTTCCTTTCCATTGGGTCGAAGCTTCTCAATGCTCTTTTGAAGCATTGAAACACGCCCTCATGTCTACCCCTCTGCTTCGACAACCCCATTATAATAAATATTTCTTATTGTACTTGGCCGCTACAGTGTCGACCATCGATATGGTCTTGGTTCAGGAGGATGATTTTCTCTTAGAATATGTGATTTATTACCTGAGCTGAGGCCTGGTTGGACTAGAACTCAATTATTCCCACATTAAAAAGCTTGCATTGGCAACAATTCATGTTGTCCAATGGTTCCGTCATTACATCTTGTTCCGCAAGACCACCGCCATTTCCGTTGTGAATCCATTTCAATATGTGTTGACATGACGTGTAATTGGAAGAAATATTAGTAGATGGATAGTTATCCTCCAGGAATTCGACTTGGATTTTGTTTCGGCGAAATCCAAAAAGTTGTTGGTCTTTGCGGATCTCATTTCAAAACTTTCGGTCGAATCAGGTGATGTTATACCCGAAGAGTCACCTATCAAAGGAGACATGTTTTTGATCGTGTCTTCAGATCCCTCGTACAGAGATATACTAGTTTATCTCCAGACTTTGAAGTGCCCCACCTCTGCTTCTCGTGAAGAGCATCACCGTATATGCCACCAGGCCAAAAACTATCTCATACTCGAGGACACTTTGTATCATCAAGGTGTAGATTGCATCCTTCACTGGTGTCTCACTCATGAAGAAGCGAAAATCGTGCTTAATGATTTCCACACAGGAGCATGTGGCAGTCATTTTTCTGGGTTGGAAACAACCCAAAAGATTCTATGAGCCAGTTACTTTTGTCCAACATTAATCAAAGATTGTGTTGAATTGGTCAAGAACACCTGTGTTAGATATTCTTTCGGAAGATGAGGGCACACCCCACTCCCATGTTTCCCATCATCACAGTTGGTCCCTTCACCAAGTGGGGGATTGATTACGCTACATGCAACCCTCCTTCCGAAAGGGGGCACCGTTATATCATCGTAGCATTAGACTACTTCACAAAGTGGGTCGAAGCTATGCCAACGTTTAAATATGATGGCAAGACCGCAACTCTCTTTTTGTTTAACCAGATAATAGCAAGGTTCGACGTCCTGAGAGAGATTGTCACTGACCATGGTAGTCACTTTCAGAACAAAATGATGTTTGAATTAACATCAAATCTTGGGTTGAGGAAAGAAAATTTATCACCCTACTACCCACAAGCAAATGATTAGGTGGAATATGTGAATAAATCCCTCAAGACTATCTTACAACGAATGATCGATTCAGCCAGGTCAAATTGGAATTTGATGTTGTATTCGACATTATGGGCCTACCGAATGTCTGTTAAGACTGCAACCAGTTTCTCACCTTTTCAACTCGTTTACGGGTTGGAAGTAGTCTTTCTTATAGAGTTCCAGATCCCCTCTCTAAAGTTGGTAGTACAGTTATTGCCAAACACTTCACCGCTTGAAGAGTGTTTATTATAACTTGAGAAGCTTGATGAGCAGCGTCGGGATTCATCCTTAGCTAACGAGGCTCACAAACAAAAATTCAAGTGTCAGTATGATCGATTCGTTCATCCTCGGATTTTCTCTGAAGGTGAACTTGTCCTAGTCTATGACCAAGATAAGGACCCCCTGGTGGCATGCAAGTTCAAACCCATGTGGTTCAGACCTTTCATTGTGAAGGAGGTTCTAAATAAGGGCGCTTATTGTTTGACAACACAGGTATTCCAACAGAGGATGAACACCTTCAGTAACCACTCACATAACCAGGTCAAATATCAACACACCGATGTTTTCACATGGTAAAACCCCTACGGGGAAACATCCACGGCCCCAGCCAACGCGACCACTTGGAGCAGTTTATTAATGCAACGAAAAAGATTACAAAGAGATTTTACAAGAGATTTTCTCACAATCGATCATCGAAAAATGACCCTCCATTCTCTTTAAATAGAGATCATGGACCAATTGGGTGCTAAGCCACGAATCAATGACCGTTAAGATCGAAGAGAGTATGAACCGTCAGATCACTCTATGTTGGGAACATATCGTGACCGTCGGATTTCCTAACTACAAATGCATACTAATGCATACTAAAGAAGCACACTAGAAAACACACTTTTACCTAATGACACAATAGACCAAGTAGATCTTACTAACTCCTAAGTGTCTAAATATCCTAACATCCCCCCTTAAGAACAACTTGGGATAGGATTGAAGGATTTACAATAGTAACACAATAGGAGAAGGAATAAGGCATTAGAGCCTATCCCCCCTTAATGAAAACTTCTTGAACTCCTAACATAGATCGAAGTTTGGAAAACTTCACTTCTGTAAGAGACTTTGTGAAAATGTCTGCAACTTGATCTTCAATAGGGAAAAAGAGAACTTCAATAACTTGATCATAAATGAGCTTTCTTATGAAGTGCATGTGTATCTCTATGTGTTTTCTATGCTGATGTTGAACTAGGTCTTTGGCGATCTTGATGGCACTCTGATTGTCACACCAAAGGCTGGTTGAATGCTAGTGCTGGAATCCAAACTCTAAAAGGATCTATCGAATCCATAGGGCTTCCTAACTTGCATTTACCGTTGCTTGGTACTCTGCTTCTGTTGAAGAAAGTGAAATAGCCTGTTGTTTCTTATAGGCCCAAGTGACAGGTCCTAAACCAAGGCTGAAAACATAACCTGAAGTAGACTTCCAATCATCAGGTTTGCTGACCCAATCTGAATCAGTGAAGCCAACCAATAAAGGAGTCCCCCCTGAACTGTAATGTATCCCGAACTGAACTGTACCACTAACATAGAAAAGTATCCTTTTAGCTTCTTTCCAATGTATTTCATGGGGTGTTTGCATATATCGAGCAACAAGACCAACAACAAAGGAAAGACCAGGACGGGTATGAGTCAAGTATAATAGGCTACCAACTAACTGACGGTACTGGGTGGCATCAACTTTAGGAGAAGTACAGGTGGCATAAAGCTTGACTCTAGAATGGAAGGGAGAAAGGGTTGGTTTACAATCATCCATGTGAAAGTGACGAAGAAGGTCACAAGAATACTTAGACTGGGAAATAAAAATTCCTTCATTGGTTTGCAAAACTTGGAGGCTAAGGAAATAGTGCAAAAATCCTAAGTCTGTCATTTCAAATTTCTTCTTAAGGCTGGTTTTCACATGGTTTAAAAGTTTTGAGTCACTATCAGTAAGGATAAGGTCATCAACATAAAGGACAAGGATTATGATATGACTTCCTACTTTCTTGGTATAGACATTAGGATCAGAATGGCATCTAGAGAATCTAGTGGCAATAAGAAAGCTATCCATTTTGGCATACCAAGATTGGGGATATTGCTTGAGACCATAAAGAGATTTCTTGAGGCGAAAAACAAGGCTAGAGTCATTTTGGACATAGCCAGGAGGTTGTTCCATGTAGATTTCTTCTTGCAAATCTCCGTGCAAGAAGGCAGATTTAACATCCATCTGATGGACCTCCCATTTATGTGAGGCAACAAGGGAAAGAACAAGGTGGATGGAATTCATTTTTGCTACAGGGGAAAAGGTTTCATTATAGTCAATTCCTTCAACTTGGGAAAATCCTTTGGAAACTAATTAAGCCTTATGTCTTTCAACACTTCCATCTGATGCATACTTAGTTCTGTAGACCCATTTGCATCTAACAAGTTTTCTTCCTTTTGGAAGAGGTACAAGATCCCAAGTATCATTTTCCATTAAAGAATTATACTCTTCATTCATTGTTGTATCCCAATATGGATGACCTGAAGCTTCTGCAAATGTCTCTGTATCATGAGTTTCTGAAACTTGAGCCAAAAGAGAAGAGGCTCGCTGGAACTATGAATGTTTTCGATGCTGATCTGAAGGATCACCGACAAGATCACCAGCTGCTTCGCATGTTGAACAAACCCATCTAGAAAGTGATGGAGCTGGTGTTGGTTCAGGTTCAAAGGAATCATCTGGAGGAGGGTGAGCAGGCGGAGGTGGATTTTCATCCTCACTATCATCAGCTGAAGAAGAAACCAGATCATAAGAAGGCACAAACGCCGAAGATGGCTCGTAGGCTGAAGAAGGCACAATCGTCGAATTAGGCTCACAGGCCAAGAGATTTTCATCAAATTTAACATCTCTTCTAATAATAATTTCATTACAATGTGATTGAAGAAGTTTGTAACCTTTGACATCTTCAGAATAACCAACAAATATACACTTCTCACTTTTAGGCTGCAATGATTTCCTTTTCTCATCAGGAATTTGAGCCCATGCCATACTACCAAATACACATAAGTGACTTACATGAGGTTTAATTTTAGTCCAAGATTCTTCCGATGTTATATTTTTAAGAGCCTTTGTGGGAGTGGGATTTCCTATGTAATTTGCATAGTTGATGGCTTCCACCCAATACTTTAGACTTAATCCCTTAGATTGGATCATACAATTAGCCATTTCTTTTAATGTGCGGTTCTTTCTCTTAGCAACACCATTTTGTTGTGGTGTATATGGAACAATG
>ML780173.1:60227-71514 GCA_009831015.1 Picea engelmannii | reverse complement strand
TCCACGTGCTTCATCATTCCTATTATCCCACTTGGATTCATTATCAACATCAGTGTGTGCTTTTTCCTTTCCCAAGGTAATCCGGTACAAGCCTTTACTTCTTAATAAATCTTCCATATGAGATTTCCATTGGAAGTAGTTGTTGCTGGTAAGCAAGACAGTACTTGTAGAAGCCATATTAAATATGCAGATAAAGTGGATTTAAAAAATGAAACTGATGATCTGGATGGAAAGAGCTCAAAAAGTTATGCGTTTTTAAAAAAATGGTATTGAAAACAGACTTCCGATGTGAGAGTTATGCCCTTTTTAAAAAATGCATAAATGATAACCAAATGACCACGTGATAGTGTAAGCCGCTTTATGAAGTGACCCACTTTTATAAAGAGAAGTGGGGATCACTTTTACAATGAAGTTACCTTATAACAAAAAGGTTGCATGAAAAATAACTCTAAAATAATATATTAAAGCTACTTATAGTGATTCACTTTTATAATTGAAGTGAAATACACTTTACAATTTTTGCATAACTTTTTCAAAGAAGGTAACAAAAGAGAGACTTGAACTCAAGACCTCTTACTTAATAAGACAAATTTTAACCAAATGGTCTAGAAAAACATATTTTGATGTTCAAAAGGAGGATTGTGGGTGTTTTTGTTGTTGTTGAAGACAACTTTGGAGAGTGTGCTAAGAAAAAACTCTTTTCACACAAGAAAAAAATTTCCCTTCTCGATGAAAACAAGGGTTAGATCTCGGTTAGCTTACCTAGAAGATGCACCTTTTACTATATGTTTTTGATTTTTCGAGATCGCACAGGGCACGGGGAAAAGAGCATAAGCAGATCTAAAAGAGTAGCAACCCAGAAATAAAAAATACAAAACTGAAATAAAACCCAAAAAGCTTCTCTGCAAAAAATTTTAAAAATGCGTATTCAAACTTTATACCTCTGGATCTGACTGTAATGGTCATATCTTGGGAAAACATAAACCTTTTCGAGTGAAAGAAAAGTGTTCCTGAATGAAACGAGTGCTCCAGACACAATGGAATAGTCCTCTGAGCCCAAAAATGTATGGAAGAGACATAAAATGGAGATGAGGCAACTCGACTTCACGATCTCGATGTACAACATGAGCGGATCTTCAAACCTCCCTCTGATACCATGTTCGACAACACACATATTCCAAAAGAGGATGAACACCTTCAGTAACCACTCACACAACCAGATCAAAGATCAACACACTGATTTTTTCACGTGGTAAAACCCCTACGGGGAAACATCCACGACCCCATCCAACTTGGTCACTTGGAGTAGTTTATTAATGCAAAGAAAAAGATTACAGAGAGATTTTACAAGAGAGTTCCTAGGAAATTGAATCAAATCACAGATACTCTATCTAATCATGTATTAGATTGGAATATTGCACACATGTAAGAAAAAGAACACACACACATGTAAATACATTTGTAAAATAGATGTAATCCATAAGACATAAAAAGATGAAAAAAATCCATATATATATCAAAAAAATATCAGAGTACATGGGTGGGCACAAGCACCTCAAAAATATGTCTAGTCAGAGTCACGGGGCTTATGCCCTCAAAATATACAAAAGGTTGTCTCAACACGTAAGTAGTATAGCCTAGCTAAGGGTGGGGCCTGTTGGCCTTGCTATAGTGAACAACAGTGTTCGCCAAACATCGAAAAAGCTGGACCCAAGTCTGTGGCACCCCAACTACATGAGGCTGCATCAACGTTGGGAGATCCTCTATCTATGCCATAGGGACTGTACGAGTGAGTGTGGTAAGGTTCCTCTCTACCCATCTCAATACTCTCTCAGCCTCTCCGACTGGAGACCCCCCTGCTACTGTTGTTGGTCCGACAACTCCAGCTGGTCTTGACTCTGGTTGAGGAGACCACCTAGTCCTCGAAAAGTTTGGTGGATGCATTGGTCCCACATCTGTACATAATAGATATGTAAGTGTCATATACTTTGGTATAAAAGAAAATAATATATATAAAAAGACATAAAAATTAAAATAACTTTGAAAAGAAAACTTACCCATCTCTCCTTGCTCCGCTTTGGGAGGTACTGGCATTTCAGGATCTCTAGAAAAATTTATCTTGACATAGGGGTAGTCCTCTATTGCTAGAATCTTTCGTGACCGCTAGTAAAATAACTTGTCATCAAAGGCCTCAATGGTCCTCTCTTGCCCCTATCGCGGAAACAACACCACCCATCTGCATAGCGCTGGGAGAGAGGCCTCGTGCCCTCGTATAGTCTCTTGAGGACTCAGATTGGGTACCCTATTGAAGAAAAAGGAGCACAAAACGGTCCCAAACCCGAAGTTTCGATGCTCCCATATCCGACACTTTGTCAGATGTCTCTTCATGCAATCCACCATGGTGGTACTCCAGTCGAAAATCCATGCATTTAAGCACTGTACCGCACAATGCATGTGCGCCCGGGAAGCCTGATGTAAAGCTGTAGATCTAGTGATCCGCCCAATAAGTAGAACTATCACTTTGAGTGATAGGTTGTTGATATTATGTATAGGCACCTGAGAACCTAATTTCTCAGTACCAACCTCACAATGGATTCCAAGATTATTGAAAAAGACAAAAAAAAAATCAAATATACCCCAAAACAAGGAAGGGAAAAGTATTTTCTTTTTGTTGAGAGCACAATGAGTCGCCCTTGGACAAAGCACATCGTTTTGTTTGTTCATAGAGATATAGGATTAAATATGACCTTAGGAAGCTGTTCTCGCTACATAGAGCCATGTCCTCATCCATTTGGTTACCCTTCTAAACATTTGGAGAGTTCACATTGCCTCCTGAATCATGAACTTGTGTTAATTCCATGCTCCCCGAGTCTCATCTTTTGTCATGCTTTTGTCCAAGGGAAGTCTTACTAAACTTGAGTCATCCCTTCTGCAGTTTGTCTTTTGTCCTCATGCCCAACCACCTCGAAAGACTAATCAAGTCCTTGCTCAAAATCAATGAAGTTCTATGCCTGATCATCAAGATCCTCTTGTCTGTTCCCGACGAGCCGTCGAAGAACTCTGGGTAGTGAAGTCGTCCACTCATATTACACTCCTACCCAAGTTGTGAAGATTTTGAAGTTGTTTCTCGAGCTCTGAAGACCTCATCTCCAACCATCGGACGTCATTGTATTTTTGAATATGGATACTAAACATGCATATCTTTTGATTTTTGAGATGTAGATCCACTGTGTACTGCTCACAGCTACACTTTATATAGTTATATGACATGGATTTGCAGTGTATTTAATTGACAACCATGATTTTATTTCATCCCGAGAATGGGTATGCCCACCTCAGCAAGACAAATTGTTATTTTGCAGATGGCACCTCTTGAACTCTGGTCCCTGGGCTCACTCGCGTCGTACAATGGTGAATATTTGTAATGTATTTCAGCCATCAGATGCTCTTCTAACCTCACACATTAGGTGCATCTGTTATAACCCTAAATTTCACTAGACATGCATACTTGGCATCAGACCATCTAACTCTCTATCTTTTCCAAGACATCACTAACCAAGCTCTTCAAAAAACCATTGCTTTGAAGGTGTACATGCCCTACACCATTACTGCCTGTGTACACACACTTGCTGACCCATTACAACCTACGTACACTCACAAAATATCATGAAAAGTGGAAAATTGCATAGGATACTGGTTTCCAAGATGTTACTTAACTGTTTGACTACCCATAGCTAGTCACCCCAACCGTTACTATCCCTTTTGGCCAATAAAAGAAGGGGTTGGGGTCCCATTGCAAGGAGAAGCACGAGTGAAAATAAACTTTGCCCATTTTATCAATCCCCCTTTGACCCAATTGTAAATCCCTTTACTATTTTCCTAAGAGAGAACTGAAGAGGAGAAGAACACGTGGAAGCAATTGGTGCATGGTGAAGAGGATCCCAGGACCAATTTCGAGGAGCAGTGCTGGTCTCATGTTGTAAGTGACTTTTTGTCAGATTAATATAAAGAAGTACTTTGTCCATCCTGCCAAATGACGTCTTAAACTTATATGATTTGCTTACATTTCTTGTTTATGATGTCTAACCCACTAATCCATATGTAGAATTCATACTTGTAATTTCTTATTTGTCTTTTGATGAATGCAGGTCAACTTTGGGAGGACATTTTCAGTCAGGAAACAAACAAACGCAAACAGATTGACACTAGACGCGGAGTTTAAGGTAGGCTTAATAGATCCCTCTCTCGTGTCTTTTATGTATGATTGTGGGGTGATTTTTGGATAGTGATTAAAAGTAGGAGACTTTAGATGGTTTTCTTTGCCTATAGTTTAGACCCTTGGTGTAGTCCATAGAGGGGTTTTCTCGCTATAGCAGTGATCGCCAGAGGAGATGAAGAGTCTTGAGGTAACCTCCAGTGGAATGAAGAATGATCATAGAGACAATTAAGGGATGAAAAAGTGTCAAAATCTGTAACTGCAACAGAGAGGATAAGCTCAACTATGAAAAATAAGCAGAAGTGTCACACTACCTGAGAAGGCAAAGAATCTCAGGATAAGCCACTGATGATGAATAGATTCAGTATAATCGCCAAGGAATATGATGAGTTACATGGATGATCTGGAAGAGGAATAGGCATGATAAATATACGCATAACAAATAAGATATGGTTTCTTCTATTGAGAGTGATTCATGCGAGTAGAAGCATGCCTTGTGAAGGAGATGAAACACATAGAAGAGGCATAACACATAGAATGGAAATAAGACATAGAGCACAAAGTGCAAAAGAAGAAAGGAACATAAATGCATATCTGAGAGAGGAAGATAAAGTTGGGGTGTGAATACAGATACATATACAAATATCAGAAAGCTCAAGAAGATGCGAGCATGAAGACACTGATGCAGGCAGAGAAGAGAAATGTAGCATAACAATGATGAGACTAGTAAGCCATTGATAAATACTATATCATTGTGATAAATTTATGAGAAGCAAAGATTTATATTTCAAGGTGGCAGGGAGGTGCTAGGGAGGACTGTTGTCCTCAAAGTTTCAAGTGGGTGCTTGAACAAATGGAGTTGTAGCTTCCATATGGTTGTAGCCAGAAAAACCAGGGCGACAGGGTGGTGCAAGGGAGAACTATTGTTCTATGTTATACAGGTTGGTGCCTGTGTAACTGGAAGTTGGTGCTTCCATTTGTTTGGTGCATGAACACTTAGGGAGTTGGTGCTTCCTTCTAGTGGGTGCTAGAGAAACCAGGGAGTTTATGCTTCCTTCTAGTGGGTGCTAGAGAAACCAGAGAGATGGTGCTCTCAGCAAGTTGCTGCTTGTAAAACAAAGGTTGTAGCCTCAAAGGAAGTTGGTGCTCCTAAGAATGATAATGTACAAAAAATAAATATTACCTATCATATCAAGAAGAAGAGGTTTTTCCCTTTATGGGTTTCCTCAGGAAATATCTACCTCTGTATATTTCATGTGTGTGATTGATGTTGAATATTCTATTTCTTACTTCCCTGCATTATTGTGATCTTCATTGAGTGTTCTGTAAAGAGTTTAAAACATGAATAATTGTTTAAGAACAGTAAAAATTAGTTCACCCCACCTCTCTCAGTTGTCCAACAATTGGTATCAAAACAGGTTCCTTTTATTTAAAGGTAGATCAATATGCTTAAAAATGACAATTCATGAAGGAACTTCAACCAATAAGGCCCCCCTATTGAATGGAACAAACTTTGGATTCTGGAAGGTTAGGATGAGAACCTACATAATAGCTTTAGGTGCAGATGTCTGGGATGTCGTAGAGACTGGTTATGTAAAGCCAATTGTACTAGCTAATATAAGGATGAAAATCAAGAATTCAGCTTCAACGCTAAGGCTATGAATGCTATTCTGGGTGGGATTGCAAAAGTATAATTTGTAAAAGTTATGCACTTAGAATCTGCCAAAGCAATGTGGGACAAACTCATTAGCATTTATGAAGGTAATGAGAAGGTAAAGGATTCCATGCTTCAAACCTATATATTAAAGTTTGAACAACTAAATATGAATGAGGATGAGACAGTTAATAAATTTTTCTTAAGATTTGAGGAGCTTGTGAATGCCATGAAAGTTCTTGGTGATAAGATTGAAGCTATATTATTAGTTCATAAGATCTTAAGATCTCTGCCTGATAGATTCAATCCAAAAGTTTCTGCAATAGAAGAAATGAATAATCTTAAGACTCTGTCTATTGATAAACTCCTAGAAACTCTAACTTCTTATGAAATGAGGATTAGTAAAGATAAATATACCACTAGATAAGCATCATTTAAAGAAGATAAGAATGAGGATTTTGAGCCTGATGAAATTGAAGAAACATTTGTGAGAAGACTAAAGAAAGGATCAGGAAAGTACCAAGGAAAGTTTCCCTTCAAATGTTTTAACTGTGGAATGATAGGTCACTTTTCATATAAGTGTCCACACAAGAATAAGTACTAGAACTCTAAAGGTGAAGAGAAGTACAAATCCAAAAGATTTGAAAAAGAAAAAATTATGTGTAAACAATGATGACTCTTCAGAAGACACAGATAATGACTCTTCCTGTGAAGATAAGGTAAATGATTTCATGCTTATGGCCAAAGAGGATTATGGTAATAAAAGAACAGGAAGTGACGCTAATGATGAATATGTTGTGGTTCACTTGGAAGGAGAGCTGATCAACTCTTTGGAAGATATTGACAGATTCATACTTAAGAAGAGAAAGAAAAACCAATTGCTGATATAGTTCAAGAAAGGCAGTAAAAAACCTAATGAAGACATTTCCCTACTAAAAGTGGAATTAGAAGAGGCAAAGAAAATAGAGTACAATCTGAAACAACAGTTATCATAGAAGAAGGAAATATGTGAAGATATGGAAGAAGAAGTAGTGAAAACTAAAAAAGAGTTGGAGAAGTTTCAAGCCTTGTATCACAAGAATTTGTCAAGTATCAAAGCCTCAGAAGGATTAGACACCATTCTGAATCAACAAAGGAATCCAAAGTTGAAAAATGGTTTGGGTTATGAAGGGATATCAAGTAGTGGTCAGCCAAGCAACAAAGAATCCATCAAGTTTTTCAAATCTACAACCAATGACAACATCAAACCTGCATAAACAAAGGAAGATAATCAACCACCAAGGAGGAGTAAAGAAAAAGGTGCCAGAACTAAATTTGTAGAACAAATAAATAATACACCCTTTGCTCAAGGAAATCATCAGCATGGAAGAAATTGACCTTCTCAAAGAAGACAACCATTTTCCAGGTACAAAGATTTTTTCTATGGATATTGTTTCTACTGTTCTAATTTTGGCCACAAAGATGTAAATTGTTCCTTAAGATTTAGATATGAGAAATCAAGACACCCAAGGAATAAATATTTTCCACAACAAAGAATGAGACAACCAAGTAACAAACAACCACGGATTGCAAATTTTCAATTTAAGTTTAGAGACATGCAACTGAGGAGGTTAAGAAATAATGAACAACAAATGAGTAGAAGACGTTACACCAATCACTTTGACCTATTGAACAATGAGCTCAAATTCTATAACTGTCATAACATTGGTCACAAGGCTGCACATTTCCATCTAAATAATTACAAAGAAGATCCAAGGATAAAACCCTTAGGTAGAAATGCCAACACATGGAAAAATAAAGATAATGAAAAATGTGGTCTAGTACTTTCAACTCAAGAACAAAAAGACCCCTGGTATTTAGACAATGCATGTTCCAAGCACATGACTGGAGAAAAGGAAAAGTCTCTGTGTATAAGTAAAATCATAAGGACAAATAATAATGTTGATATTGAATCCTCCCCTGCAAGAAAAGAAGAAGACTCATATACAATAAAAGAATGCTCTGTTATCATTTATCCCAGGGAAGAAGTAGAAGAAGAATCATGTCATAAGATGGAAGCAGAAGTTGTGAATATTAGAAAGAAGGTTGAGAATTCAAACACCCAAATCAAGTTATTGAATAGTTCCATGACACTGGATGAGATCTTGGATAGTCAGAGATCACCAAATGACAAATCTGGTCTTGATACAATAAGGAAGAAATCAATGCTCCTAAGAAACCTGATGCAAGTCCTTCATTTTTAAAGGGTGAAGACAAGTCTGAAACATGTCCTTCATTTGTAAAAAGGGAAAGAAGGTATGACTTAGGTTCTTGATGTTCAAAGAATGAAACAAATACTACAATATTTAGAAGATCAGATCAAAAAAGAAACCTAGAAGCTACTCATACACCTCAAAGTAAGTTTAGAAGAGAGGCACCTTCATGGATGAATCAAAGGAGGTATGAGAGTGTTTGTAACGATTATTATTTTTCATTGTGATGAATATGGTCATAAAATCCTTGGATTATAGGCATCATAGGAGAAAAATGAATTTGCTATAATAGAATATCAGAAAACAAATTTCAAGAAACTAGGACACTCATAGATGTTTATAGAAAAGACTGAACAAGTGAACATGAATGAAGATAATTGTTGAAAAATGAATTGCAGTCATGTGACAAGCATAGTATAAACTTTCTCAGATGAATTTAGAGCAATGTACAGTAAATAAGCATCTTGGATAAATATGGATACATATGGTTAGAGATTGATGAAGATCAATGGGCAGATCCAAGGGCTGTTTGAAAAATATGAGCTACAATTGCACAATGTTCTTGTAGGACATTGACATCCACAACATCAACATTCTGATGTACAAAAATAATATACATGACATCTTGTAGAGATAACAAGAGGAAAGAACTTGTCAGAAAGATATAATCTTTTACCAAAGGGGGAGAGCAGTTAGAAGAAGAGAGAGAAGAGTGACAAGGGGACTCATTCAATTATGACAAGAAAAAGTTAATGAAGGAGTCCCAGTAAGAGAGATGAGAAATATTGAGTATACTATAGAGGAAACAACTGAAGCTAAAGATGAATAGGTCCAAGAATCCAATATTTCATTCCAAGACCAAGCACATCCCCATACAATAACATTTTCTGAGAGAGCAGGTCACCAATAAGATTGTTTAAGTTCATTACATTCCAACCACATAACAAATTGCAAACATATTTACTAAACCCCATTATCAACCAAAGAGAGTCCATCTTGTTAGGGGGAGTATGTGTTGGCTGAATATTTGATACCATCGCAAAGTACTACAACAAATCAGGGGGAGGATGTTTTTTTTAACATTGATGTCAAAGGGGGAGAAAAGGATTGGTCCGGATGCTATAGTTGGAGGTCCAAGCGGAATAGCACAACCTGTTAGGGTTGCCATCAATGCCAAAGGGGGAGATTGTTGGCATATTTATAGAAAGAGTGTGCTTGTCATTGATGGCAAGAAAAAAATGTGGAGTAGAAGGAAGTGTAAGCTAAGGAGGAGGAGTGAACAGTATACAGAGATCAAATCTCAGAAGAGATAACGATTTTCACTTTCCAGAAGTGTAGCTGAGGTCCAAGAGAAGGACTCGCAGGAGGAGCAAAGGTCGAGACCTTTGAACACTTAGAAAACATTCTAATTCATAGAGATTAGAAAGATTAGGAGGAAGAATGACAGTGGTTGCTAGATCACCAATCCCGAATACTCGATGAACGTTAGATAAACGTCCCATGACCAGATGAAGCGCAGAGGAGAAGTACAAATCTGATCCATTGGATTTGAGCACCGAGGATCAACAGTCATTGGATCCATAAATAAATGCATGAAGCTTAAGCCTTTGGATGAGCGTAGGAGAGCAGACTTGTCAAAGTCCTGAAGTATCAAAGTCAGCAAGGACCATCCATCGTCAAGGCTGACAGGTGGCACATGATCCTCAACTCTGGAGAAAATCACTTCGAGGATTTTTTAGTTTGAGACTTGAAAAACCCAAAGTCTAGAGAGTCGGAGAGATGGAGTAAATGACATCTGTCAAATCAGTTTGAAGTGGAAGGACACGATAAGCTAGAAAAAAAACATCACAAAAATATCGACCTATTGATTTGAGAACATGATCGATGAACAATGTTTAGTTCAGGTCTAAAATTTGGGAGGAGATTATTGTTCAGGGACTCTCACTTAAGAAGAATTGGCGACTTGAAAAGTCAAAATACCCGAAGTCCCAAAGGATGAAGTCCTGAAGTGAATGAGTATCCATGTCAGCAAGGACATGTGACACAATGAGAAAATGACAAGTGTCAAGTTGATTCGACACTTCAGGTACATGAAAATCACAAATCTGAGTGACATGTGGCAATTACTAGGCTCATGGCATGTCATCAAGTGACGTAAGTAAGTGACGTCACTTTGGAATTTTTACTCCAGGAGTTTTACCACCAGCAGATGCCCTAAGTCCTGAAGTCCTAAATGTCGAAGTCCCAAAGTGGATACGATTCGTCCTATCTGAAGATCACTTCAAATGGATTCTCAACCATTGATCTAGTACCACTACTACATATGGGTAGATTATTCCATGGAAATTTTCCACGCTTCCACTAGTTTCATCATTTTTTTAAACAGGGTGGGATTTTCGTGGATATTTCCATGAAAGTTCATGGCAATATCGATGAAAATATTAATTTAACCTAGTCGGGATTTTCGTCGCTATAGTGATGATCTTTCGTGGCAATAGCGATGAAAAGTTTACCTATCTCATTGGTCAGTGTTAACGGCTAGTTGACTATTTTATCTATATATACGTGACTTTAAGAGACTTTGCGACACAATTTCTATAGTTGCGACACTATTCTTGGCTTTTGTTTGAGATGCTTATTTTTTCCGTCACCCACCAGTTGAACAAATCCAATTCTCAATCTACATAGCTCGGATTTTGAACTTGCAAGGTTAGTATGTTATTTTTTATTGATGTACTCATTTAACTTGTAATTTTTTTTTCAAATGTCCAAATTGCATTTAGCTTGTTTTTTCCTTAATAATATAATATGTGTGTACCATATTTCATGTCTTTGGTTTTTGGATCTAGTTGTTTTATTCTATGGAAGAGGGTATGTGGATTCCATAATATTCTAGGTTTATGGAATCCACATAACCTTTTCCCTTCAATTGTATCTATAATCTCTCTCTCTTTTCATTGATAAAGATATGGAATCGCTCTTGAAACTCAACCCTAATCGGTGAAATGATAGTAATTGATTTCTATATTCCCTGCTTTAGCAGGGACTAATAAGATAAATAAACACTAACCCTAAACTTATGTTAGGTGTATATGTCATTATTATATAAATAAAACATTTGTACACATATGACCTTATTATAAAGATGTTATCTATGTCGTCATG
>ML780173.1:11658-27060 GCA_009831015.1 Picea engelmannii | reverse complement strand
AAGATTCCATGATACTATCTTCATTACAAACTTTCAACATGAAAATTCATAGCCTCATCATCTCTCAATATCTCAAGGAAACAAAAGTTTCAAGTGTTATGTTATCCAACTCCTTCATTGTATCAAAGGTTCAACCATTGTGTCACATAAGAAATTTGCTTTGATTTCAAATGAAATTTCAATTTTCATTAGATTTAATATTGATGCATTACAATTCTTGGTATCCTTACTTCTAATCCAACTTCATGATAACACATGCTCACAATATTTGGTTGGTTAACACCTTGATTATTTCTAGGGGATATATATATTACAATATATTAGAATATTACAATGTAAAAGTAATGCCATATTACAATGTAATATAGCATTACCATATTAAATTGTAATATGGCATACAATATGGTATACCATATTACAATGTAATATGGTAATACCATATTTCATGTATTTTTTTTTTTTTTAAACCTACAGTCATCGTCGAAATATCGACGGAATTTAGTCGGATTTTTTTTTACTTTTTTACCATAACCGTCGCTATAGTGATGAAACTTTGTCGCACTTTTCCACGAAGTTTCATCGCATATACAACAAGTCTATCGTAAATATGGTTTTGAGATATAACACTCGTCAAAATTACCACGTAGTTTTGTCGCAAGTTGTGACGGGCTTTCGTCGCACATTCAGCAGCTGCGTCGCACGTTATTGGCTTGGCATAACTTTTCGTCCCAATTGCAACGAAGTTTCGTCGTAATTGCCACATTTCTTCGTTGGTATTGTGACGAAATTTCATCGTAATTGCGATGATGCATAAGGTTAACCAATATTGAAGGTGGTGCCATGTGGATAGCTAATTTCGTCGATGTTTCCATGCACACCTGGTTCGAGGATATAGCGATGAAATTATTACGACGAAAAAAATATCAACTTTCGTGGAAATTGCAATGGATAAGTGGCAATATCAACGAACAACCGTCGAAAATTTGGTCATATGTACTAGTGTACAGTGGAAAGACAATGTAAGTGGAATTGTTAACCGACAACAAGTGATTTCCACTTCTTATGACTTATTTAGCAGGTGACCACTTTGTAGGAGAATGAAGCAACAATCAGCTTGAAGTTCTGAAGTGATAAAGTCACTTATGATTGTTGATCGTGCAGGAGGGTATGTGTCAATGGATCGTGAAATTCTAGAGAAACTACTCCAGGAAAATGCGAAGGAGAAAGGTTTGAGATTGCGGAAGGTTGAAGTCCTATAGCAGAGGATAGTTGTTGGATTAAAGAGGACATGCGTCAGTGGATTGTTAGCTCCGGGAAAAAGACAAGGAAGGATGAAAGAAAGTTGAGGGTTGAGATTTCTAAACCCTGAATACTCGAAGGGATTGTGACCATCGATCCAAAAGGGACACGTCATTGGATCATGGACTCCAGGTGAAATGCTTTGGGAGCAAGCAGAGTTTGAGAATTGAAACTCTCGAAGCCCGAAAGGAGAAATCAATCTCGTCCGTTGGTTTGGAGGGCCACATGTCACTTGATCATTGAGACTAAGGATTGCACATGGATAGAGGAAAGAAGGTAGGAAAGGAAGATATATTAGAGCCGTTGATCGAAGGAGCACTGTCAAGATTGTGAGATAGATGGTCCCATCGCATTGCAGGGCCAGAACATGCTCAAGCATTAATTTTTGATGAGTGGACCACAATCAAAACCACAATTTTCGAGAAAGAATGTGTGGAGGCACATAGTGAATTGCGAGGAGAAAAGTGAGTTTCCCTCAAACTGCCTATGGACGCGCCCGCAATCGTGTGGTCATGTGAAGTTTATAGCCCAAGGTCATATCATGAAAAAGAGATAGAACTCACTAAATAGAGCTTAGGAAGCGCCTTTAGAATAGGAATATGGTCACCGCCAGAGGTCATATGAAGGAAGGGGCTTAGAAGCCAAAGAATCCATAATTGACTGGATGTAACTTCTAGAACAGAGTGATTGTATTGGTTAGAGAAATTGAGGAGTTGCAGGGTGATCACCAGAGGAGATGAAGAGTCTCGAGGTAATTACCATTGGAATGAAGACTAATCATAGAGAAAATTGACATATGGAAAAGTGTCAAAGTCTGTAATTGCAACAGATAGGATAAGCTCAACTGTGACAAGGAAGACGAAGTGTCACACTGTTCGAGAAGGCAAAGAATCTCATGATAAGTTATTGATGATGAATAGACTCAATATAACCGCCAAAGAAGATGATGAGTTACATGGATGATCTGGTAGATGACTAGGCATGCTAAATATACACAAAACAAAGAAGAGATGGTTACTACTATTGAGAGTGATTTATGCAGGTAGAAGCATGGTGTGTGCAGGAGATGAAATGCACATAAGAGGCGTAGCGCATAGAATGGAAATAAGATAGAGAGCATAAAGCGCAGAATAAGAAAGGAATATTTGAGAGAGGAAGAGAAAGACGAGGTGTGTATACAGAGACAGAGTAGAAGATAATAAATCTCAAGAAGATGCGATCAGAAAGAAACTGATGTAGGCATAGTAGAGCATTGTATAAGAACAATGATGAGACTGGTAAGCCATTGATAAATACTGTATCACTGTGATAAATTTATGAGAATAAAAGATTTATATTTCAGGGTGGTAGGGAGGTGCTAGGGAGGATTGTTGTCCTCAGAGTTTCAAGTGGGTTATTGAACATAGGGAGTTGTAGCTTCCATCTGGTTGCTGCCAGAAAAACCAAGATGGCAGGGTGGTGCAAGGGAGAACTATTGTTCTCTGTTATACAGGTTGATCCTTGTGTAACTGGAAGTTGGTGCTTCCATCTAGTTGGTGATGGAATGCTCAGGGATTTGGTGCTTCCTTCTAGTGGGTGCTAGAGAAACTAGGGAGTTGGTGCTTCCTTCTAGTGGGTGCTAGAGAAACCAGAGAGTTGGTGCTCTCAACAAGTTGTTGCTTGTAAAACCGAGGTGGTAGCCTCAAAGGGAGTTGGTGCTCCTAAGAATGATAATGTATATAAAATAAATATTACTTATCATATCAAGAAGAAGATATTTTTCCCTTTACGGTTTTCCTTAGGAAACATCTATCTATGTATATTTCATGTGTGTGATTGATGTTGAATATTCTATTGCTTACTTAACTGCATTATTGTGATCATCATTGAGTATTCTGTAAAGAGTTTAAAATGGGCATAATTTTTTAAGCAAAGTAACAACTGATTCATCCCCCCTCTCAGTTGTACAACAAATGGATGGTTTTCCTAGTGGTTAGAGGAACCTATATTACCGACTAAACCGAGATCCAACCCCCTATCACAAAGAAGCCCGAGCCATTGATCCAGAATGTTTAGGGATTCCCTCAGCCATTGGATCTACACCAAGAAGACTTTGACAAAGTTCTACTTTGGGAGAATAGAGATGCCATAGCATCAAACTCCCTGAACGCTAAAGTTATGAAGTACAGGAGAGTCATAGATTTGGGGGAGATCGTCGGGAGCCCCGCCTATCATCTGATCATCCAGGAGGAGGGACCCACACACGGTACTTTGGTGAAGTCTTTCTTTGGGAGAATGAAGTGGAAATAAAGCCAAAACCCTCGAAGGCTATAGATGTAAAGTGACCAAGGCTATAGATGTAGGGATCCTTCAGATCCTTTCCTAGCCATAGGATTTACGATGTATTCATCCCGAAGTTGACCTCTTCGGGAGGATCGAGGTGTTGTAATGCCAAATTCCCTGAAGGCTGAAGTCACGAAGTAATGAGGACCGTTGATCCTTAGATTCTTTGAGATTCCTCAAACCCGTCGATATACAAGGGAAGCGTGGTGCTATATCCTTTATTTTGGAGATTGGGCACTCTTAGGAATTGGAGGTGTGGTATGTTAAAAATCTTTGAAGCTCGAAGCAACAAGAGTCGTCGATTCGAGGACACTTCGGGACTTTTACTAACCGTCAGATCTGGGCTGTGGTCAACCCGACGTTGACCAAATTCAAGAGAAAAGAGGAGTTTACATCACAAAACTGTCGAAGGCCAAAGTCGTGAAGTAATGTTAGCCATGGATCTATGGATCCACGTGGCCTAATATAAACCGTGATGTTTTAGGGATGTTAGAAGGTTATCGGTTTGGTGTGACATGGAAAGATGATGTCACTAGGGTGACATGGACCCATGATCTATGTGACATGTGTCAGATAGATTTGTTCTTTTTGTAGACCCTATATGCTTATTTAAATGTGACACGTGTCACCCCTGGCCTATCTACGTGTCATCTCGTGGTACGTGCCCACCTAGCCAAAGTGGTTGGTGAAATGACTGGAACTTTAGGAGTCCAAGACTTCGGGACTCCAAAGGATTTGGGGTGTAATGTAATAGAGGGACCCAAAAGACCCCAAGGCAGAAACCATGTGGCAGGCTTATGGGATTTTGGGAGTTCGAGACTCCAAAAGATCTCATGTGTAGACAGTAAGGAGGCGTTCAACTTCGAAGCACCAAAGTGTCGAAGTTCCTGCTGGCCTGCATGTTAGACAAAGGTTGAGTCCAGTCATGGAATTGAACGGTGGACGAACTTCCACTGTGGATGAAGGAACATGGAGACAATATGTGTGAGGTGGATTCACATGGCCCTCAACCAATGAACACCCGAAGAACTTTGGGAAGCCATATATTGCAACCCAAAGCTCGAATTCAAGCAGGAATGATTTTAAGGATGGATTTTTTTTTTTAAATGTAGAAACCTTGGTGAATCTTACTAACCCTTCATATACCAACTATAAAATGTTTGGCGATATTTTTGTAGAAATATTCAAATTTCTAAGGTTTTTATATAGTTTGTATAAAACTTTGGCTATTTTTTAGGTAAAAGTATTTTATCCTATAGAATTTGGGTGAATCATTTTTAGAATAGTGAATCTTTTTTGGGGAAAACCATGGAAAATTAGTCCATGAGAGAAATTTATCCCCTAAAATCATCCCTAGATTCAAGCTTGGAAGCAATCATTAGAATGCTACGGGTAATTAGAAGAAGATAAAAACCTTGAACAGAGGATTTGAGATGTTGAGGAGAGAGAAATTTTGATTCCCCATCCCTAGGAAATATACTCAGGGGTTGGGTGTGTTACAATAGGTGGAACCCTCCTCAACTGGGTTTCCTACAATTGAGACAATTTTAACAAATAGACACTAACATTCCAAAATCCATTTATTATTTTTCTTTACTTGCAGAGAGAGAGAGAGAGAGAGAGAGAGAGAGAGAGAGAGAGAGAGAGAGAGAGAGAAGAAAAAGGGCGTTGGAATGTTTGGGATGATCTGAGTTTTACTTTAGGTTTCCAACAAAACCCTGCAAACCATCAACCCTTCTAGAGACCAGAAGGAAACATTGTGCACAAAGTGCACAATGAAGTCTCACTCGAGATGGTTTATGGGTGACTGAAAGACCCAAATGTATTCAATTGTGGAAGGTGTTAGGGTCCTATAAATATAGGTAATCTGTTTGTTCAATTATCTATTTTGGAAATATTTTGGTACGGTTTAGCCTATGAATCAGTAGGTGTTGTAGCCTAAACGATTTTTGATCCAAGCAACCATTTAGTTTTTGAAGTCTGATGGCCAAAACAAAGTATGGATCTTTGGGAGATTGTTTGCATATAAAATTTGGTTCAGATCAGGTTGTAGCTATTTTCATGGCATAGTGGTTGGGAGAAACTTTCCAATGGTATATCTGGTGCTTCAGATAGATATCTAAATCAAAAGGTTAAAAATAAACTTTTTTTCTTTATGGCGCATATGTTTTAACCAAAGTTGACAAGACAATTTGTATTGTAGTGCATAAATTCCATGCAGATCTTCCTCAACAACATCATTCCTCCTCCCAATCAATGACCCTCACTTTATTTTAGAATCCCTAACCTACCTACCTTTATTTTCAAATGGGGGGTCCAAAAATTTGTTTTCCCCGTTTTGGCCACACCTAACATAGCACTCCCTTGGAGTTTTGCAACCCCCCTATGATTACTACATACTGCCTACTAGCCCCTCCAAAATTCACCTAACTCACTCCCGATACCGCTCACCTTCCCACCTCTACTCCTCCTCTCCCTACATGACATTTGTCCCCATACCTCCTATCCGTTAGCCAATTAACTCCTTTCCCCATAAACCTTAGACTGTAAAAAGTCCCTTAATGGTCCCATGCCCCTAACAGATATCCATGAAACCATAATNAAATTAATTTTACGATGGGAGACTAAGGTAAAAAGGCCAGGGTGATTCCAAATATTTTGTGACAAAAATAGAATTCAAAGTGACAGATGGAAAAGAAATCAGTATGAGAGGACAATAAGAAAATTTTATGGAGATAGTTTCAACCTCGTTCTAGATTTTAGGGGCATGAAGACACCTAGCAATAGAATATCCACAGTCAATCAACCAATTTCAGATTTCCATGCACAATACTTGCAGAAATAGCCACAATCAACAACACGGACCAACAACGTAGCAAGAGTCAAAGGACAAGTAATCAACACCTTCCATCAAAACAAGGCCATAAATACAAGCGGATCTTAACAGTCCTATATTGTTGTGATTAGAGATAGATGTTAGTTTAGATATCCCTAAAATAAATCCTGATCAATTATGACAAGATATTTTGTAAATACGTTTATAAATATTCTCATTTCGAAGTATGAATGGTTGGGACTTGTTTTGAAGGATAGGACTAGTATTGTAAAGCAGCCCACAAAGACACCATTGATCATATTTTCCAAAAATACAGTTCCATTATTACATGATACTTGTGTCAACTTTATTAGTGAAGTGAAATTTTCCTTGTTGATTTGTTTTCTTCTATTATTCCTATTGTTTCCTAAAATTCTGACTTATTTTAAGAAGATAAAGGACATAATCTGTTTAAATGTACACTCTGTCTCTGACTTAAGATTTGTTTTTTTTGTTTTCCACTGAAGATTAAAATCAAAATTATTCATTGCTCTGTTTTTTATTGGATTTCTAGACCTTTTCATCTCCTCCATACCTTAAATCTTTAAGGATCCAATGAATTTTCCTATCCTACCCTACAATATTATCTTGTTAAACCTTGTACTTGATCAATTCAAAAATTTGACTCCATTTTCCCAATGGCCCATCTTCACCGTTCCAACCAAACAATTCAAATCACACAAACAACTGAACTATCATAACTAGCCTAATATTTTAATATAAACAAATCTAAATATTACAGAGAGATCCCTCTCTGAAGATGCTAGGGCTAGATCCTAGCTTCCAAAGTGGTTTGGTGGTTACCTCTGTCCTTTCTTTCACAGCCTTAATAAATTACAAAGTGATAACATAGTGGTGACCATACTGGGGAAGAAAGGTTAATCTTCCTCAGGAAAGAGTATCAAGTTTTTAGTTCTAATTGTTGTTGGTGGATAACGATCAGACATAGGAATGTTGAAATCCTCCACCTGGTGACTCCATTCTTAGTTATATCTAGATGAAAGAATATCATGGATATTCCACTGTTAGAATGATTCATTTCTTGAGGTGTTCACTAATGACTCCACTAGGATAATGAAGAACTTAGAAGCTGATACTATCATTTCAAGGTATCCATGTTTAGATTTTTCATAGATTTATGGTTTCTCGAATCCTTTACCCAAGGATGAATATTTTTTAAATGGTCCAAAATTTAATGGAGATGATCTGGGTTTGAATTGGAAATATTTATCAAATTTTTGTGATTTCACTGAGCTTCTTAGAGTCAAACATGAAGATGTTTTCCTTAGATTGTTTCATGATTCATTCCAAGGAAAGTGTAAAAGTTGGGCTGAAGGTTTTCCTGCTGGATCTATTAGAACTATTACAACTTTCTGGATTATCTTTTTGGAAACATGGATGGAGGGGACATATTTTGTGGAAGACTCTCCTTCCATTCAAAGCTTTATGGAATGGAACGATATGTCCATTGAAGATGGAGGTGATGAAAACTTTTCTACATGTTTATCTTCTTATTTAAAATCATGTAAATGTAACTCAGAGGCCAATATTTAGTTTTTAGATGAATTTTCCAAAGATATTGAGAGAAAGCTCAAAGCTTTAGAAGTTCGGGAAGCACCCCAAATTCTTCCATTTCATATTCTTCCCTGTGAAGTTTTATGTCAGCAGAAGCAAGATTGCACATGAATACATTTTCCCTTTGATATGGAAGATCAACACATGAATTTTAACAACTATTATTTCTATGACCCTTTAGCTGAATATATGGAAATATTTCTTAGTTTAATTTCACAGTCGTGCCTCCACTATGACAAGCATAAGTATTATGAGTTTCCCTTTCCATCAAAAATTCCAGTGTTTACTCTGCTCAAGCACAATCAAGCAGAACAATTATGTGAGAAACCACTTGACTGAATTTACTGGAAATTTGAGATCACTTGATTCAACAGTTGTCTTTGACATATTAGAGTAGGATTGTGTACATAAATAAGCTCTACTTTTTGAGCATTATTTTCAATTTTGGTTTGCAACATAGATTTCAAATTTAGAGTATAGTTTAGGTTTCAGAGTTAATTTGATTCAACTGAGGATTGGATACAATTATCAATTAGTTATCATTTTCATAGATTTTATGGCAGAGAAGGTTGTAGTCTTGGGATCAATCCAATGGATCAGGCTACTAGTCTACGATGTTCTTTGGCACCTCACTGGGAGGATTCCATCCCCATTGGAGCCACTGTTAGGGTCCTATAAATATAGGTAATCTATTTGTTCAGTTATCTATTTTGGAAAGCTGTTGGTAAGGTTTAGCCTATGAATCACTAGGTGTCATAGCCTAAAAGTTTGTTGATCCAAGAAGCCATTTAGTTTTTGAAGTCTGATGGCCAAAACAAAGTATGGATCTTTGGGAGATTTTTTGCATATAAAATTTGGTTCAGATCAGTCTGTAGGTGTTTTCGTGGCATAGTGCTCAGGAAAAAATTTTCAATGGTATATATGGTGCTTCAGTCCGACATCTAAATCAAAAGGTCAAAAATAAAATATTTTTCTTTATGGTGCATATGTTTTTACCAAAGTTGACAAGACAATTTGTCTTGTAGCGAATAAATTCTATGCAGATCTTCCCTGATGGCATTGTTCCTCCTCCCGATCAATGACCCTCATTTTATTTTAGCCCCCCAACCTACCTACCTTTATTAGCAGAGGGGGAGGGGGGGGGGGGGGNTTTTCCCCGCTCCTTCCCCACCTAACGTGGAACTCCCTCACCATTTTACACCCCCCGTCTGATTACCACATAACACCTACTACCCCCTCTGAAATATTCCTAACTCACTCTCGATACCTCTTACCTTCCCACCTCTACTCCTTCTCTCCCTACATGACACATGTCCCCACACCTCCTATCCATTTTCCAATTAACTCCTTTTCCCATGATCATTAGATTGTTAGCAGTCCCTTAATGGTCCCGCGCCCCTAATAGATATCCTTGCAACCATAAAAACTCAACATTTTCCCCCTGTTACACTATTTGATGAATGAAAACCCATGAAGACTGAACCAAAAATAAATGCATTTTACGATGGGAGACTGAGATAAAAAGGCCAAGATGATTCCAAATATTTTGTGACAAAAATAGAATTCAGAGGGACATATGGAAAATAAATATGTATGAGAGGAAAGCAAGCATATTTTGCGGAGATAGTTTCAACCAATTCCATATTTCCATGCACGATACTTGCAAAAATAGCCACAGTCAACAACAAGGACCAACAACGCAACATGAGTCAAAGGACAGATCATCAACAACTTCCATCAAAACAGTGCCATAAATCTGAGTGGATCTTAATAGTCCTATATTGTTGTGATTAGATATAGATGTCGGTTTAGATATCTCTAAAATAAATCCTGATCAATTATGATAAGATATTTTGTAAATAAATTTATAAATACTTCTCATTTTTAAGTATGAATGGTTGGGATTTGTTTTGACGCATAAGACTAGTATTGTAAAGCATCCCACATAGACACTATTGATCGGATTTTCCAGTAATACAATGCAATTATTACAAGATACTTGTGTCAACTTTATTGGTGAAGTGCAATTTTCCTTGTTGATTTGTTTTCTTCTGTTATCACTATTGTTTCCTAAAATTCTGAATTGTTCTAAGAAGAGAAAGGAAATAATGTTTTTAAATGTACACTCTATCTCTGGATTAAGAATAATTTTTGTGTTTTCCTATGAAGATTAAAATCAAAATTCTTAATTTCTCCTTTTTGATTGGATTTCTAGACCTTTTCATCTCCTCCATACCTTAAATATTTGAGGATCCAGTGAATTTTCCTACCCTGCCATGCAATATTAGCATGTTAAACCTTGTATTTGATCTATTCAAATCTATGACTCCATTTTCCTAATGGCCCATTTTCACTGTTCCAACCAAACAATTCAAATCACATAAACAAACCCTGAACTATCATAACCAGCCTAATATTTTAATATAAACACATCTAAATCTTACAGAGAGATCTCTCTCTGAAGTTGGCAGGGCTAGATCCCAGCTTCCAAAGTGGCTTTGTGGTTACCTCCTTCCTTTCTTTCATAGCCTTAAAAAAATACAGAGTGATAATAGAAGGGATGCTACTGTGGGGATGATAGACATTCTTTCTACCTCAACATTCATCAAATCTACTATTCTAATACATCATTAATTAAGATATACCATTATGTAATCATTTTCATTCATTAAACTCCATTCTTTAGTAAATATCATGGCTATTCTAGTGCATGCTATATTTTACTTCTACAGATTCATTCATTCAACATAACTAAAAAATAGATAAAGCAAACATTACACACAAAGACATAAGTTTTAATCTCGTTCACCCCCCTTGGGCTCTGTCCACAAAGATCTAGCATTATTCGTTCTTTTATTATTCTTCATCAATTTATTGTGAAAATCACATTACATATGAGGTGTGGTGAGGTTGAAAAGACCGCACCAAGCTACACAACTTGCAACCTTACCCTTGATTACAATGCATATCTCTCTCTAAAAAACAGACTCTAAGATCATCTCAATATTAGCTCCACAACGCTCAACAAAACTCACAACTAGCTAAATCTCCTCAGATATCAAAATACATATTTATATTACAAAAATGGGTTAAACAAATTACAAAAATGATCAAAACCCTAACCCACTAACCCTAGGTGGATTATGTTTGTCCACATTCTAACTTCCTGCACATGTCTAGTTCAAAATCCAACCATTTTCCTCATCAATCCACGTCCTTCTTCCTTCCTTTGGACTTCCTTCTTTATTGGTGCTGGTTTTCCCTATTTTCTAGTGTACGCTCCTTTTATGGTCCATTTCCTAACTATATTCATTAATTACTTCTCTTTTCCCCAAAATGGCCAGCACCAATATGCCCCCAACACTCACCTGTGGCTCGTCCCGAGCCACTCAGGTAGTGTGTGCCTTCTGCACTGACTTCTCTAGTTCCTTGAACTTGCATGAAATATTTTCAACTTGAACTTTTACTTGTGTGCTCTTTTCTACTAAAGCCTCCACAATCCACACAGTAATACACTCCTTCAATAATTTCCCACTCTCTAGGACAACCTATTTAATATGACCCTTGGCTATGTCAATATCTGTAAGAATTTGTTCTGTGTATTCCTGTAGTGGTTCCAACTACATATGCATTGAATTCTTCTCTTCTTTTATAACCTTCAACTCTTCTTATAAATTCTTTATTTCCTACACACTCCTCAATCTATTTGAGATTGTCACCATTTTCTAATTTTTCTTAAGTTCTTGCAGTGCAGTATTTACACCTTCCTCTTTTTGGTCTAACTCCTACAATATGTCATCCTCTTGAATATTCATGCATAACTGTGCATTCCTATTATACAACTCTGTGATTTCCTGGATGATCCTCACAATGCTCTCCATATTACCTATAACCTCCTACTCTCTTTGTGTTCTGACATCCAGTGGAGTGTTAGGTTCTAGGAGTTCTATAAAGTTTGTAATGTGGCTCCTATAAGCCTCCACAACCTGCACTATCTTCTCAATTTTCTCTCTATTGGTATGCTCCCTTCTTGCGCCTTATCAGGAATAGTTTTGAACACTTCTTTTGCCTGTTTCTATATTATGCTAGTGCACTTCTTGGCTTCATCCCTCTCAACTTGCACCTGGTTAATTTTCATCTTTAGTGTCTTACTTATTTCATTGGCCAATTGTAGACTTGTAGCATCTGTACAATCCCTTGACTAAATTTCCTATGTGATACTGATTTGAAATTTGTACAATGCCTTCATTAGAACCTTGGGAAGTTCCAAGTCAAAATGATCTATTTATTTTAATAACTTGTGCGTTGTATCCTCATCAATATGAAACATTCCCTAAGTGATATGGACATGTTCACTCCCCATGTCTATGATTTGTACTGTCTCTTGTTTTGGCACTATTCCTTCCTAAGAAGTTTGTTGTTGTTTCACCTACTCTTTCTACTGCACTGTAGTAAGTTGTAATTGATCCAGTGCATCCTTGACCTCTATCAAATTCTTAATTATCTCCTCCCTTTTCTTCTCATCATCATACCACATTTCTGTCGTGTGATCTTGTACTTCCTCTGCTACCAAATATGAATCATCTTTTATAATTGTAAGCTCAGGAACACCCTTATGCAACTTCATCTTCTTGCTCTAGACTGCTTCCTGCAATAATGTCCTTTTCATTGGTAGAGTATCGCTCTACACAGTTGTAACTGGTATGTCCATATCAGGGACATCTCCACCTCCTATTTCCTTTGGCATAGGAATATTTATATCTTTCCATGCCTCTCCATTTGGTTCTACTGCATGTTCCTTCTCTTGTGCTAAAGGCTTTGGGGTAATATTTGTCTACCTTGGTTTTTTAATGATGGTACTACCCCCTATTTCCTTTGTGTGCTCTGTTTCCTTCCTTGTATTCACTGCTAGGATAGTTGACTATCTTGAAGGGACAACCTCTGCTTATTTTTTATCTTTTGTTACCTTCTTTGGAATCACTGGCACCTTCCATTGTTTTGTCCAATCCTTCATGGCCCATTACACTTCCTCCCCTGTGACACAATACCTCAACTGTAGCCATTCTTTTTTAGGATCCCTCTTGTCTTGGATCCACATGTTATGTCTTGAAGCCTTAAAGTTAGTTATTCCTTGGTTCTTCCTCACGAATTTTGGTGGTATTCTCCATGTATTAGCCAAATTTTCCTACATCTCATCAAATATCATGGAAAAAATGGAAAAATTTTCCTTCCTTTTATTTGGATCTACAATGTGCCATAGTGTTGTATACTTTGCTGCGTGAAACTTCCCTGGCCTTGGGTAAAATGTGTTGTATTTGGTTCTTCCCAACCAACCAATGTTATCAATATTATCAACCATGAATAATGAAACTCTGATCCAAAATCCCGTGCATCCTTGCAATCCTCCAAAAACAAGTTTAGTAAATACAGAGCCCAAGTGAGTAGACTCCCTTTTTCACATTGCGCGACTGTTGCTATGACTCATGTAGGTGCTTCCTCTTGAAATTTACTCAAAAGTTTACATGCCATCAATTTCATCGGCAATATCATTTTTGGTTCACTGATTTGGTTAATAATTATTCCCCAAGACCCTTTATCAGTTCCATATTTCTTCTTCATCTCCTCTACTAAATATTTTTCCTTTGTCTTGTCATCCAAATATTGTTCTGGTTTTTCTCCCTCTGTCGGTAAACTCGTGATCTTTGTAATTAAGTATACATCTATTGATACAAGCCTCTCCATCCATAATATGCCTCCATGTTCTAATTCCAGTAGATGTTTGACACATGCATTTACATGTTTTCCTCTCCCAAAACAAGGAATCTCTAGTAGGTTCATGATCCATGTGTTATATAATCCCGCAATCCGCTGTTTTGGCTCCAAAATGGGATCCCATGATGGATTGTCTCCTCTAATCTCCATATACACTTGTTGCGCAAATTCAAAGAAATTTTCCATGTATTTCACATCATGATAAACACACTTCAGTTTGTTAATAGAACCTAACCTGCCAGACTAATCTGACTCCTCCAGGGATTTTTGGCAGTGACAATGTTATCTCCCTCTGCTTGCTTAGTGTTCTTGGTGCGGAATTTTTTTCCTTATTTTTCTTCTGTCTTATTGATGGCCCTTTCATGTCTAGTTGGTTCTCTTCCTCATATTCTTATGTGTATGAATTTGACTTGTTTGTGATATCCTCCATCTGTACTTGTTCCTCTGACTTCTACACTAGCTCTGCTACACTGCGCTACACTTCTTCAACCTATTCTATGGGATGATCATAATACATCCTTTCATCATATTTCTGAATAAGATTTACTTGTGGTTTTTCTATGCCTAATGCAATTTGATGTATGGGGTTCTCCTCTATGCTAGGGTTTCGTGTTTCATCCTGCAAGTCAACATCCATTTCCTTTGTTGCCAGAACCTACTCCTCTACAATCACGGGACTAACTAATTCGATGAATGGAGATGGGATTTCATCCACATACACCAATTTTTATGGATGATTTAAGTTTAATCCTTCAACTACTATGTGTTTTCCTTGCAATCCGACTACAAGATCCAAACTTTGGTGGCCCCATTCTACTAAATTCGAACAGGGTTGCTCTGAATCTTCCCTAAACACCTCAAAATAACTTGCATGCATTGAGTTCTTATCCTTATTTATCATTTTCACAAAGTCATAATGAGTCTTATTGTTCACGTTTTCTTTCTTTATAAGTCATGTCATAAATGCTCTATTGCATCATACTTTTCTGGTCACCGCCTTTTCCTTTTTCCAGCTACTTTTCCTGCCCGACAACATTTCTTTGGCTCACATTGTATTCCTATTCTACCATACCAATTTATGTCTACTTCATGCTGTATTATCTAACTGCTTGTCTACCACTTATCCATCTACTGCATCCTTTTGTATTTGTCTCAAATTTCCAATTTTTTTTCTTCTTTTTCTCTTTTAACTCCTACTATATACACTATGTACAATTCTAATTTTCCGTGCTGCAACTGCTAAGGGTTACTGGGTCGACTGTACCTATACAATTTAATTCCACCACCATTTACTAATCCTTGAATCTCTTTACCTACTAGATCTTGTAACTGCACAACACCTCCATCTGTGATAGACTTTATCTCATATGGACCTAGCCAATGCATCTTGAATTTCCTTGGGTGCTGCAAGTATTTTCTATCATAGAGAAGAACTATATCTCCTTCCTTAATTATTTTCTTCTTAATGTGTCTATCATGCCAATATTTGTCCTTTTCCTTCTATACTTCTTGATGGAAACTGACCATAATCTTGTCTTCTTCTAGTTCCATGAGTTGAG
>ML780173.1:0-11558 GCA_009831015.1 Picea engelmannii | reverse complement strand
GTACTTGAACATTTAAGTGGGGTAAAAGGAGGTTGCCCCCTCGAAGAGGCTTATTATCTGAAATTCTCTCTTTTTCAAGGCGTTGAGTACTTTTTCTGAGGATTTTCTATGCTATATTGATATTTGGTTCTTAACAGGAAATGATAGAAGGTGTGACCTTACCTGAGATTAAGCCATCATAACCCTTATCTTTTAATTTCATCACACTCTAGTATTTGAGTGACATGGCGAAACAATGTCAGTCAAATGCGGTGTTCCACACTTACTACCTACAGTTATAGTGGGATATTGAGTCTTTCCCTCAGATGATGCTAAACACCCTGCATGGGTTCAGACCATTTGTGAAGTTCTGCCCAGATAGATATTTTATTTATATTACTGCACATGGAGATGAACAAAAAGAAGAGCTACAGAGTTACTATAAACTCACAGAGGAGGACATGGAAGAAATCACTAACGAATGGCCTGCATAGTTCCTTATACTAGTCGACCAGGAATAACTATCCAACCTCGACCTCATCGAAAGTTTGGTGGTTACTCGTGAAGAGTATGATGCACCCAACAGTAGAAGAAGGAAGAAAAAGGAAGAGGTACATGACCTGAACAATGCATCAGAAGAGACTGCTCCAGACTCACTTGGAGGGGGAGGTGATGATGAAGTAGACAAAGAAGAAGACAAGTAGAAACAAGGTGAAGCAACATCGCCTAGGGATCCTATTGATGAAGCTGAGACCTCCAAGAAAAGAAAGGTTTCCCCCATGAAACCTACATCATGGAATGAGTACAAAGCTACTAAACCACAGATGCAGATTGTTCTCACGATGGATGACATAGATTTCATCATCGTCATTGTCTCAGATACCTTAGAAGATATCTTACAGTGCAATGAAGCCAAACAAGAGACCATGTATGAAACATTTGAAGCATAGCTGAAAGGGGTATGAAAAGCCCTCTACTCCAGCCACACAATGTCTACTGCACCCCCATCATCAGAAGGAACAAAGTTGGGAGATGCGCCTGCCCAACTATGCCGAATAGCGGATGCGACCAAAGCTTGCCTTCGTCGTGTTCAAGAAGAAAAAGAATAGGGCATAGAGGCCTTAAAGAAAGTAAAAGTGGAAGCTAGAGAACAACGTCAAGTTGCGCAACGGGAAAAAGGAGACATCCAAGCCAATTTTGCAGAGGATAGAGTGAAAATCCATAAGGATAAGGAACAACTACTCGCAGAGAAGATTTGAGTTAAAGAGGAAGTCACTAGAGCACTTCTCTCTATGACGGGAATATAACAGATGGAAGAAGACCCAGTGGAAAGAAAAGTAGGGAATTTTTTTGAATCCATTCAACAACTCCAATAGAGGATAGAAGAACTGGAGTTACAAGTAGTGCCAAGCACTCTGCAGGAAGTGTGAGACCAGAGAGAATAAATTGCCCGAAGCACATTATAGAGAATCAAGGCATTGGCCTTAGAATGTAAACAACTCAGTAGTCAAAGTGCGTAGACTTACGAGTGCCTTGCAGAGGACCCTAAAATAAGGACACTAGAGTCACATCTTTAGGAGGCCAAGCAACAAGTAGAAATGGGACAAGCATAACTGAAGTCACTACCAATGACTGAGAGGATGAAATGATCCCAGGAACAACACATAGTTCAACAACAAGTCCATGCCATACATAGTAAGGCCATGGAAGTGACCCAATGATTCTAGCCAATACAATATGCAATTTGCATACTTTTCGAGGAGATTGAAGGACGAGGTACAGAATTGGAACAAATGGTCACCAGAGTGGAACAACACTTGGAAGGACCTGTGACAGAGAAGGTTACTCAAGAGTTCACCTAGCAGGAGGCTCTGGCGAAGAAACAAGTTGAAGCAACTCGAGCCAAGATCAAGGCATTTAAGGCAGAGTTACCCATATCAGAGTGACTCGAGATGAGTCACAGGTGAGTGTTGGGGGCTTGTTGGCCCTTGACCAAGTTTTGGAGAACCTTGGTCATGTTTGACCAATTTGGGGACTTCGACAGGCTAGTTGAAGGTGGAGCACAAGGAAAAGCAGAGATCATGGGATATCAACCCCTTCTTAGGGTATTTTTGGGCTTAGGGTTTATGTAATGGGTATGGGATGTCGGCCCATGGGTTTACCCATGTTTAGGCCCTTTTGTAATGTATAAATAGAAAACTAGGCAATGTAAGTAAGAGAGACCTAGGTGTGTAATGTGGCTGGTGATCAAAGTGAAAACAGTTGTGGATGCTTCATGTATACTGTGTGTTAAGAAATTGCATATCTAAGTGCAAGTGATTGTAAGAAGATTTTGTGAAGATTGTAAGAAGGCTTTGTGCTTAAACCTAGCTCAGGGAAGGAGGATCTAGCGAGGTGCACCCAGATCTCCTATTCTATGCAGAGTGGGTTCTTGAGGCTTTGTTCTTGTAGAATATTGAAATAAGACAATAAAGAAGAGAAGAGTTGGTGGACGTAGCCCCACACTGGGGTGAACCACATATATCCTGTGTTGTGGTTTCTTTGTGCATTATAGTTGTTATGTTATTGATGTGATTTATGCTTAGCGCAATGATGTATGTTAGATGCATTTGATATAGTACTTAGTGCTTAGTAATGTGAATGATTTCTAGATTTGATATATTTCTATATGCTAAGTACTTGGATGTATTAGATCTTGTTGAATACTGCATTGCTTTGTAACTAGGGTTCTGACTTGCGATGTGAATAAGAGTTAAATACTGATAAATGTTAATTGCTAAGTGCTCTATTAAGTGCTATAATCACAGATCTGTGTCCCATCTAGCTTGTAGACACTTGAGTCATGCAAACACCACTGCCTCTACCTCGGGTGAGACTTCATCTTCTTCACAGGTGTTGCCGAAAGTGTCAGTATTTAGGGTTTTGTTGGTGCACTGTTGAAGCCTTGAACCCTGGGTCTGTCCCTGTGACAATAAACAACCTTCTTTATTATGATCTACTGCACAACATTAATTTCTTGTCACTGGTGGTGTTATCACTCTGTAATTTCTTAAGTACGTGAAATAAAATACAAAGGTAACCATAAAACCACTTTGGAAGATGGGATCTAGCCCTACCAGATTCAGAGAGGGATCTCTCTGTAAGATTTAGATTTTTTATACTAAAATATTAGGCTAGTTATGATAGTTCAGGATTTGTTTGTGTGATTTGAAATGTTTAGTTGGAACAATGAATATGGGCCATTGGGAAAATGGAGTCACAATTTTGAATTGATCAAATAAAAGGTTTAACATGCTAATATTGCAGGGCAGGGTAGGAAAATTCACTAGATCCTCAAAGATTTAAGGTATGGAGGAGATGAAAAGGTCTAGAAATCCAATAAAAAATAGAGCAATAAAGAATTTTGATTTGATCCTGGAAGAAAATTGGGCCAAGGCTAAAAACAAATTTGAAACTCATCAACAAAATATTAAGTGTTGGTTTGATAAGAAATATGCTAGTGAGAAATAATTCCAAGTTGGGGATTTAGTCCTCAAATGGGACAAGCCACATGAAGATAAAGGGAAGCATTTTAAATTCCAAAATTTATGGCTTGGGCCCTACATTATCAAAGAGAAGATTGGTTAGGGTACTTATTGATTACAAAATATTCAAGGGGAAGATGACCTCCTCCCCCTTAATGGCCAAATTCACAAGCACTAAATTAGCTAGTCTTCATGGAAGCTCCTCCCTTGTATATAAATAAATGTCCAATTTTCACTTTTATTTCCTGCTCATTTTTTACTTTGTTTTCTGTTTGTTTTTCAACATTTTCTAGTTTGTTCAATTTTCAATCTTTTTTTGTTTTTCTCCTTAAAAAAATGCCATCCTGGGTTTCTCAAAATTTTCATAGCTTACTATTGTATATGCTTCTAAATTGTAGCACATGTGGTGCCAATAGCCTAATAACTCTGTGACCTAGCTTCCAGACACATCCTATCCTTAATTGTATAACTTTGTTATGCATCACTCCAAGTTAGATCTAGTAGAGGAACATAGCTCATCGATATATGATCATTGCACATCTAAATGTAACAAAGTGAGGAAACAAGGATCCTACCTAAGAAAAAAGTTGTATATTGTCTGGACTAAAAGAAAATGGTTAGGGAAGAGACATTTGTATTATTCTAGATAACATTACTTAGGGAGTTTTCTCATCTATAATCGAGTTATCATAGGTGTCATCCCTAGTGCCTTTAAAGGAAAACTAGAATTCCCCCATCCACCTCTCTCTAAGCATAAGATAATTAAATTTAAAAGGAAAAGGCTTGGGGAAAGACATTCCATATAACATGGGACATTCAAGTATATCCTTCAGGTCTATGGACATGTTGAGCACTCAACACACCCTAAAAGTTTTGTGAAAATTTTCTCTTTTGGGTACCACTTTTTTTATTTTAATTTTTTAATTTTTTTTGAATTGATTTAGTTGCGTAGGGATCAATAAGTTTTTGTTGCTATGTTTATCATTGATATTGGTTTGGATTTGTTGAATAGATTGAATTCTCCTCTAAAGTAGACTTAGCATTTTTAACTAAGTATACACAGCTAAAATTTTGATCCATGCACCTATTATCAGCATCGACATGATTTGCACAGTAAAATTGACCACACAACAATGACAAGCACCGATCATCAATCATCGATGTATCATAAAGATCAGGAGAATGGAAGATTGGGTGAGTTTATCACTGATTATATCTTGTGAATAAGTTGTCAAAATCTCGTCGATACACCATCAACATTGGGGAAGTACGGAAAGGAAAATGCTAACATCGACACACCTAAGGAACCTCCAATCACCGATCACCGATACATTGTTTGGGGTCAATGATATCCAAAGAAAACCTTAAATTGCAGAAATTTTTACTTCAACACAACGTCGATCACTGATTGGTAATACATTTTCGGCATCAACAAACTCCGAGGGATGAAATCACAAAATAATGACCATAGAGACTCGTTGAACGCCAATCCTTGAAATGTTATAAGCATTGATAGGATAGGATGAGGTTCCTAGGGCCATTTCTAAAGAAAATCCCCGATGCTAAAGAAATGTTTTAATGGAGAATCCAAAATCAAATGCCATGTGTCATGGTCTCCCTTCTAGGTCAACATTTCCATGTCAACACTGTATGACAGCCCGGGTCGACATCAGAGATTTTTCTAGAAAAGGTATTAACGAATGTTGTCTAAGAAAAATGTCAATGCTGATCCACTTGTTTAAACCGACATAATGATAGGACATCGACAATATGATGGGATACCTTCGGTGAAAAATAATATCAAATTTTTGTTATTTCATAGGCCAATTAATGCTTTGATCAAAACACGTTACTATCCCACACTTTGACCAAATAATAGGAGTTTGAAACCACCGATGAACTATGACATACCCCGCTCTTGCGTCGCTAGCCTACGATTGCATTTAATCCTGATCATGATTCAGATCTTGGTGATGGATTGCGCAGACCGCATTTACACCCTGAATTCAATAACTGATGTGACAAGGTAAGTATGCTATATGTTTAAATTGTAAATACATATTTGAATGCAACATTATATACACAAGTCTTTCATTCTTGGAGCATTCGAAGGCGTGAGAGAGAATTTCAAGAGCTCACAGTCGATTTTCAAAATTCTAAACCAGGTTAAGCTTGTGCGAAGAGGAGGTATGAATCGTCTGTATCATTTCAACAGTTGAAATTGTCTAGATTTTAGTATCATTTTTGTAAGTCAATATCTCATTCTGTTCTTTTTGTAAGAAAAATGCCTCCAAGGAATCCAACAACTAGGTGCTCATCGAGAGAAAAAACACTGAAAGAAGAAGAGGTCATTGAAGGATCTTCACCCGATGTTTCTAGAAAACTTGATTTTTCCACTAAAGTGGAACCAGTCATCCACATGTCTACCAAAAGGGAGTTTTCCCATCCTCTTGCATTCAACGACATAGAGGCAAGCACTGGATCAAAAGTAGTGCTCCCGCGGTGGGTATATTTTCTTAACTGAATCAACCGGGAAGATTACCTGGAGTTTATACCACACAGTGAACCAAACGTTAGAATGCTTGATGACCTAGTATTCCCAAACATTCGATGATCATGCCTACACATGGTATCCTGTCAAACCCTGATCTTACCTTGCATTGAGACCCTGGGGTGGATAATTGACCACACAGATGCGACATAATGCATGGTCAATGATGAAAATGGTGGATGTGTTGGAGTTTTTCTCCCAATAGAGGTCCATAAATAATACAAACTTAGAGACCCAGAGGAAAGATTAAATACTGATTTTGTGGTAAAATTTTATGAGTTCCATGACACTAGCAGGTTGATGGCCTCATGGTGGAAAGAAGATAGGAAGTTTACAAACACGAGCAACGAATGGTACGGTACTACCAATATCAAAGAGCCATATATTTATTTGATGGATCTGATTTTCTGATTATACGTGGAAAGGGATTGCGCCAAGTTTTCAGAAGCATGGATTCCCCTGACATACACTATGGCAATCTCCAAAAGAAACTTCAACTGGGGAGAGATCATTTCAAAAAAATTGAGCACCAACATATTGCAAGCCCGGACACCAAAGGATGGATAAACACCATCTTTTCACATGGTGTCATACTTATTGGACGTGATCTGTGTAAGGAACGTCTTCTCAGGCATGAATCTGAGCTGGCATGTTGCGAAGCTACCTGTGCATGTATATTTCAGCATTATGTGGGAGAATAGGTACAAGAAATCGTACTCCCTCATACGCGATGAATTTAGAGCTCGAGTATATTTCATTCTTTTTAAGAAAGAATGCCCAAGGATTACAAAAACAACCAAGAAAATGATTTCAAAAGTAGGCCACTAGTGCCTGGAAGAAACCACCACTTATATTAGAGTGTTTGGGGCTATTGGTGCACCACATTTACTCTCCACTCATGTCCCAAACAGGCTCATTGTGGGAGAAATATGTTATCAAATCATTCTTAAAGGCTATAATGCCACTCTGGTAAAGGAAAAAAAGAGAGCGTTCATACCCTATGGCTTTCATATAGGGTTTTACATGGTAAAATATATTGTACAAGAAAAACAAGAGGGTTTGAGCTAGTTGGAGTATAGATTCCTCACATGCCGATTTCACAAACATGACTCAAGGGGCCTAGTATCCCAACATGCATCACAGGTATCTTCCTACTAGTTGTATGCCCATGATAAGTTTGAAGACAAAGTATTTACAGAGGGTGCTCAAGACCGGGAGGAGGTGCTCTAGAGAAAGGCTAACCCCAATATGGCGAGATTTAAAGAGATGAAAATGGATGAGAAGTTTGAAACGATAGAACATAGATCTCAAGAAGCCCTCAGGGTTAGGGAAGAAAACATAATAGTAGAAGCCACAAAGGCACAAAGGAGAGGGAGGTTGTTGCTAGAAGAATCCCAAAGGGTCATACAAATGTTATAAAATGACCCCCAACTTAACCCTTTGATAGAACCCTTAAGGTTCATCCTGGTCGACACAATCAATCTCAGAGAAGAGATAAATGGTTCAGAGAAAACTCCACTATAAGAGACCACTTATCCAAAAAACCAACCATTATGTCACAACATGCAAGGTCATCGGTTGTTTCTACAACACAACTGGGGGGAACAAGAGCATCAGGCAGGACAGATGTGCCCAATGTTTTCATATACCTAATTACCATTTATGACGATGAGGAAAGCTCAGGGGTTTCTCTCATAACTCCAATACCAATCACGGAGGAGGGAGAACTGGGGGAAACATATGCTCCAACTCTCAAATATTTGACCTCAATTCCACAAGAAGGAGACAATAAGGCTGGAAGCATTCTGGACACTTAATTTCTTGACCAATCGGGAATTCAACCTAAGAAGGACAACTCCAAGGATGAGTTGGGCTCTGGTGAAAAGAAGAAGAAACACATCAATCATAAATTGGAATATCAATAGTTGATCCTCAAGTAAATGCCAATCCTTTTCCCCTCTCCCCATCTAAATCTGAGACTCCACCAGCTAACGAACCCCAGCAGGAGTCCGAGTCACTGGGACATACAATTCCCCCTACTAAATAACTACAAGAGCCGGTCATAGAACATCTATATACGACAAGAATCCTAGGAAACACTTTGACCTGGGGATATCAACAGATTCCTGAGCCAATGGATGAGGTTGCCGATATACAAACAATCGCTTATGATAAAAAGAAGAAAGTTGTGATGAGAAGGACAACCAAGAAAAGAAGACTCATGCTTGATAACACACTCCTCATCACCATAGAAGAAACACTTATCAACAAAGAAAATGATAAGAAAACTGAGCTGATCGGGGGGGGGGAATGGATATAATTGATGCAACGTTGGACAGAGAAAAAATGGATGAAAAGGAATTAACAAACACAAAGAAGGAGCTAGATCATTTGCGCCATCTAGCAAAGTATTACCAGGATTTGACGTAGGCAGTAGTATTCCTGAGGAGTAAGTTTAGAGAAACATATGTGCAATTCATAAGAGAAAGAAATCTCTTCACCACATGCATATCCTATTTTCAAGAGGATTCCCTCATGAGGATGCAAACTTGTAAGGACGCACAAAGATGGTATGAAAAGGCACATCAAGTCCTAGAGCATATTGACTATATCAGTGCAGTACAGAAAGGATGAGACTTGGAAGTGCACAACATTCGAGTACTGATGGATAACAACATCTCCCAAATCAAGAAGGCAACTGACTAATGGGTGAGCACGGTCCAGAAACCTGAGTGGAAGATGCAAGAAAGGGGGGGAGAGTGTGAGAAAATTTGGGAGAAGATCAATCGAGATATGGAAAGCATTGACCTACCAGAGTTTGGTCCACCAAAATGTTTTTCCGATTTGCATGACATAGTCAAACAACATGTAGAGAAGGACTCGACATGTGAGGCATATATCTCATAGATTTCAAGTATGAATCCAGTTCAAGTAAAGAAGTTCGTGGAACACCCAATCGAAGCTTTTGTAGTCCTACAATACCTAAGTGTCCAGCTCATAAGGTGTAGAGAACGAGCAGTGGAGATAAAATAAGTATTCTCCGCACCAATGGATCAACATAGGTTTCCCTATGAAAACAATGTGAAGACCTTTTCTTCAAATAGGCGGAGTATGAAAGAAATCATCCACTGCAATAAAAAATCAGATGATCTCAAGAGAATGAGGAGATAAAGTCTTCCACGTGTTATTTTTGTTTTACTTTACACAATTTCTAGCAGTTATTTTTACCTTAGTGATTCTTTATAAATAGCGAGATCAACCTCATGCAAAGGGTTGATGGTTTTGGGAAATACCATTTTTTTTAGAATTGTAAAAGAATTATTTTTGCGTGACTTTTAATTAAGAAGTTTTGTTTAGAACCAAAGACAATTTTTTCATGTAAAGCGTCAATTTGATTGGATTGAGTAGGGATTGTTTCCGTCTTCGAGTTTGATAGTGCTATTGTATTGAGTAAGAGTTGTTGTATTTATTGTTAAGTTATCTTTCAATACTATAATAGATATTTCGTTCTATACGATGAAAATAAATCAATGTGTTGATATGTGATTGATAGTAGAGCTAAGAGAAATAATTTTCTTACAATCATCTTTGTTATGTATTTGTTTTCCTTTCTACAATTGTTATCTCAGTCAGTGATAGATGTCTACAAGTAAAAGTATTATTGCTAAGATTGGAATAGGTATGATTACCGTTGTCTGCACACTGAGGTATAAGGGTTATCCTAAGCTCAACATTCTTCAGTATTTAGTAATTTACCTTTATCAATTGGCTTATGCCATCATCCTTATATTAATTGGATTATTTAATAGTATAAAAATACAAAAAGAGAATCACTTAACCTGAAGGAGCAAATTTTCATAGAAATATACACCTGCCAGTCACCTATAAATCCCATCGATAAATCGGTCAGATCAAAGATCTGGAGAACCATTCCACTCATCAAGAACTTACGAGTCTAATTGGGCCTCCTAAGAGATTTTGGTTCCTACTGTTGAGTTAAAGGATTTCCGATCCCTCAACAGATTTGGCACTAGAAGGAGGGCCTGAATGAATGCATGGATAACAATATTTCTGATAATATATCCTGCATAACTTGTAGATTCAAAACAACCCACATGCATGGCTAGTAATTTTCAAGACAACCCACATACAAAGAGTACTCCATAAATGAGTAACTCACCTCAGCACGAGGAAGTAGAACACCTATTCCCTGAAATACCTTATGCTCTCCCCCACAAGGAGTTGAACCAGTTTATAAGAATCACAAGAGCTTACGCCCGATGAATTGGAGTGTTACCTTTATCTCCTTTACTTTATCATAGAAAACAACGAAGAAGAATAGTTGTTGACACCCTTGAACAAGTGTTTTTTCACATGATAGAAGACCTGATAGATTTTTCCCTTATTGAGATCGAACAACCCCTTAGTCTGATCCCTGAAACACCATCTGGTAACTACTCTGAACCTGATGATTTTGAATTTGACGAGGAAAGTTCTAAATTAGATCACTCAGCTTATGAATCGGAAGACATGGAGGATAATGACGACAACAATGAAGAAAGGGGAAATCAACTTGAAGATAATCAACCATGGTTGGCCAGAGATGCTCTGGTGGTCACAGGATGGGTGCATAACCTACCCCAACATCCAGTAAAATTACTCCCCAAATTTGACCCTGAAACCTCTTTATTGCTTGAGGACCATATCAAGAAGTTCATATTAGCTATAAGATTGATGAATGTACAACATGAGGATGTAGTGTGTAGGATTATACCTTTGAGAATTCAACCTCAACTTGGTATTTTAACTTTCCATTTGGATCCATAACTAGCTGGATGAAGTTTTAAAAAGATTTCTTAGACAAATTTGCAGAAGAAACCACCATAGGATATTTAATGGATGAATTTTCACTGCCACCATGAGTCCAAAAGAGAAGGTTAAATATTTCAACCAACAATTTACCACTATCCTGAACAAATTTCAACCCGAAGCTAAACCTACCCAGAAGTTGCATATTGAGGTATACGCTAACACTCTCCATGCTTCCATCTCCATGTTCGTAAAAAGGGTTGCCAAACATACCCTAGCCGAAAATTTTGAGGAAGCTAAAACGATTGAATTCCAAATGAAAGGATGCAAAAAAGGTCAGATCTCACTGATGAAGAAAGAAACCCAACCTCTACATAAGAGAGGACTTTTGTTAACAAGACCCCCAGTAAAAAAAACAGAACCAGGTCCTGATAAAGAAGGAGGAGATCTAGAAAAACTGCAGCGGATGATAAAAAAAATCTCCAACGAGATTGTGGATATGAAAAGGAGTGTTGGGGAGGGAAACAAAAATCAAATACCTTATAAACCCTTATTTAAAATAAATCCACCTTTCAAAGCTATAAAACCTCCCCCAACTAACCTAAACATTGACTTAGAAATTGTAACATCTAACTCTTTCTGCACGTACCACCAAGAGAATCATTCAGAAAGGGACTCCCCTCAATGGGTGCATG
>ML780172.1:769754-787823 GCA_009831015.1 Picea engelmannii | reverse complement strand
TAATTTCAGTTTGCTTCTCTTGTTCTTTCATCATCCTTTCATTATCGGCCTTGCAGCTTTGCAATTCGACCATGAGACTCTTCACCGTCTCAACTAAGTCTGTAGGGGTTCCTATTACTCTTCTTTCATCAGACTCCTCATCTTTGTTGTGGGAGCCTTCTCCCACCTCTTGGTGAGTCACCATATTCTGCGTTTGTAGATTCCCGCGGTTGATCGTCCGCTTGAGTGAAAAGACAAACGCTGAATATTAGTCAAGAGTTAAATATATTTTATAATTTGTGCATAATTTCATAATTCTTTCACATGCACACACAGTCGGGTGTTCATATTCCAAGTTTTTAATCCTGGATAAGATATTTAAGTCAGGGGGTTACTCCTGATAGGAGTGTTTCATACGAGGTTTATGCACGACTGGTGCGACTGGTGCATTAGCCCAATCAAGCCGAGTGTTGTAACCATGCTCTGATACCACTTTGTAACACACCCACAACCATAATTTAAAAATTTTGGGATTAATCTCCCATACATGGGGAATCTCCCTAAACTTCGCATTAGCGAAATGCCAATCCCTGGTTCTATACCGGGATATCGTGACCCGGGAGTTCACGATTCACGCGAACACAATTTACATACACAACAAAACTCCGATCCCGGATGGCCAACGGGTCAACACTTCCCCCTATCGGAGATTACCCTATCGGGAAATCGGCGCATGAAATGCCGTGGTTCACTTACACGGTGAATCCCCGAACCCCGAACTCCAATATGCTTCCACATGTACTCCACCGGCGATCGCGGTCCCACACGCCACGTCACTTCGGGATTTCACGGATCGCGAATCCGCGATGCATGACTCTTTGATGTCGAGAACCCCGATTCTCCGAACGCCAAAACCCCGAAGTCCGATGCCACCTGTCCTCCACTCGGCTATCGTGAAATCATGATTCGGGAAACCACGGTTCCTAGTGCACAAGGTCACATACCTTGCCAAACCTCGAATCCCGACTCCTCAGGATCCTTCGCCACGTGCCCCTATCCTTATCGACGGTTCAGATCGATTCGGGGAATCGCGACTCGCGATTTCACGAGGTGTAGAACTCTCACCTTATCAATCCCCGAACGCCGAAACCCCGATTCCCCGATCTCCGACTCTTCGGGATCCTCCGCCACGTGTTCTGGATGAAATCAATGGCTAGGATTTCTTTCCTGCACACTAGGGTTTAACTCCGGTGCAACTTCCCGAGATCGGAGGGTTATCGGGACTAGGGTCTAAGATCTGACAGTTCAGATCGCTTCCCCTTGCATGCTCCCCCTTCAGAGGCTATACTCTACGCAACTCCTCCCGATCCGACGGCTGACGGGGAATGTGAACCGAGATCTGACGGTCCAGATTCGTTCTTTTCGGGTCTTGGGATTTACGATCCCAATTTCTCATTGCTCACGATGAGAGAGGGCAAAGAACGTAACGCTTGCGTTACTTTCGTAAATCTAATGGTCGTGATTGACTATGGTTCCTCCGACGAGATCTCATCCGTCGATTGGTCACTCCTCACAACACTACTATCCTGGAACCTTAAGAGAATCGTTCTTTCTCGTGCAGGGTTAATAAGGCCCGTGCGTTCGAGTCCTTATTCTGGGTTTGGGGCGAACCTTTCCAAGGAGGGCATCTCTGTGAGTGGATTCTTACCGGGTCATTTCCAGAAAACTTCAGCAGTTCCAGAAAACTTCGTTCATACTCATCAATGGTCATACTGCCTAGCTTGAGTTCGAAGAACTCCTTCATTTTTATGTCATAATATCTTTTAGTCAGGTATTTCCTCTCAAAATACCTCTTGAATTCCTTCCAAGTAACCTCTTTCTCTTTGATGTGCTGCACCTGCACAAACTGATCCCACCACATGGATGCCTTTCCTTTCAGTTGGTACATTGCAATTCTTCCTTCTGCATGAGCAGAATAATTCTGCAGCTAGAAATATTTCTTCATGCCAAGCAACCATGTCTCAGCATCTTCCTCCTTCTTATGCTCCCCATCAAATGTTGGAGGTTTAATTTTGTTCATCTCTCCTTTCAATTCCTCCCTTCCAGATTTTTGATGTTTTCTGGTAGGGGATGGGCTTGAACTGCTGTGTGTCTTACTGCCAGAATGTCTTTGGGAGTGACTGTGATGTCGGCTACCACTCCTCGACCTGCTTCTTCTCCCATGAGTTCTGCGACTCTCTGTCGTACTTGAGTCTCTTCCTTTCTCAAGTTTCTTCCTTATTCTTTCCAGGCTCTACAAGAATCTTAAATTTAATTTCCCTTGCCGATCCCTGACTTTCATGAGATTTCGGCTATCATCTCGACGCTCCTTGGCCTCTCTTTGTAGCCCTTCAATGATTTTCATCATATGTCCTACCTTATCCATCTCCTTTCCATGCCCATTAGAGTTCGATCCTTCGACTCCCTGGTTAACATCCTTTCCTTCTTATTCATCTTCCATTTCAGGGATAATTGGCATTCTTCCCCACTCCATACTTGGTGTTGATTATCTGGAGTTTTGGCCTTCGTTGAACTCTGCACACGCACTGTGCAATTGAATTCAAAATTTGTTAGGTCATTAAACTTTATGAACAATCCGCAACATTCATAATTAATACGAACAAGATCGAAAGACATTTCAACTGCACAAAGTTTTCTGAGTTCTATCTGGCTCTGCATTTTTGGGTGTCCGAAACTTCAATTTCAGTTATTTCGGGACTTCCAGTTTCGGAGTTTCGCAACTCCTGATGTTGAGGTTTACTATCCTCTCGGATTCCTGATCTCCGATGACCCTTTTTGCATGCTAGCCCCCCCCCGAGCCTAGCTCCTGACTCATATGACCATGCGCCACGACTGTGGTCATCTTCCCCTCATGACTACTCCTATCAGAGTTTCGGCACTTGCACTGTCAACAGGTGTATGTCTTCGCAACCCTCGATTCTCCGATATGCCTTAGCCCTCCAAGCTAAGCCCCGAGCCGATGTGATCGCTGACTCGTGACCCAGGCCTTTTCCCTTATCGGGGTTCGAGGTTTCGCAAATCTAAGTGTGCCAGAATGCTTGACAGCGGAATCCCCGATTTCCTGATTTCCGATGGACTTTGTCTGTGCTAGCCCTCTGGGCTATAGCCTCACCATACGACCACTACCCATGACCGTGATCAATCCTCTTATCGGGGTTTCAGAATTTGTGATGTCGTGATGCACATACATTGACAACCTTCGATCCTCCGATTCCCAATGTGCTTTTACACTGGCTAGCTCTCCTGGCTCAGCCTCTGGTCCACATGACCATACTATATGACCTCCACCCTACCCCATCGGGTTTCGGCGGTTTCAATGTCATGCTCATGCGCTCACGGGATCCCCGATGGGTCCCAGTCATTGACTTGTCAACAATCCTTTTTGCCTGTCGCTAAAATCTGCCACCTGTCCTCCTAACATTCGGTGTGGCCCCACGCCCTTAGGCCTTATCAGGAAATCGCGTATCGTGATTTTCCAATGCACGAAATCTTTGCTTCCGGGATCTCCGATATCCCGATTCTCGATATGCCGACGTGCCTTCCGACTTTAACCCTTCGCGGTTCAGTCAGGTCCATGTGACCTCTACCCCGTGACCGTACTCAAAACTCCCGAGGAACTTCCAACACCGATGGACTTACTCCTTGTCGGGACTCTCCCCGATGGTGCAGATCTCTGCCACGTGTCCACTAAATGAACAATCCAAATTTTGTCACGAAATCGCGGATCGCGATTCCGTGTGACGTGATCTCTATGTGTTCGAGAACTCCGATTCTCCGATTTTCGACTTTGCGGAATTTCCTGACACGTGTTCCCCCGAGATTCACGGCTATGATCCCTCCTTGGGATTTCGAGAATCACAAGGTCTCGATTCTCTTGACTTCTAATATCCCGACGCCTCTCCGGGACTTCTCCTCTACCCATGAGGACTTAAGTCCTGCGCAACTTCTGTCAACTTGGACGGTTGACGGGTAATCCCACAGGGATCTTACGACTCACGATCCTCCCAAGTTTGAACTCCTGTGCAGTATCCAAAGGCTTTAAACCTTGTGCACGTTCTCCAGATCTGACGATTACAAGGGTTCTCCTTCCCTCCCGAACAGATCCTACGGTTCTAACACCATTGGTGTAGAGACCTGTCTCCCTGTGGTCATAGACCATCCCAGCTGCGGTTTTCATAGTACCGCTGAACCTCCTGAGCTTATAAATGCGGTCAAGCAACTACTTGACATACTGGAACAAACCAACATCCAAAATTGGCCATTCCAAGCCCAAATTCTCTTCCTATTTTCGGTTCAAAGACCACTCCACTGGCCCATCTAGGCTCAGTGTCGAAACCTTGGCTCTGATACCAATTTGTAGTGTACCCTTTCACTACCTAGGTTTCCCAACCTCTCAGTTTACCATTCTGTACATGGAATTATAAGCAATGCATTTAATCAATTAAACACACTTTAATCTCATAGTAAAATACATAAGTTGCTGCTACAATTGCACAAGCCATAGCAATCACAGTATTTTATTTACACAGCGGAAAACATGATACAAAACATAACTTAGAATACTTATCTTTTATCTACTGTAGAAATCACCAACCAAGTGCAGGCCTTCCATGAACCTCCCAACCTTAGACCACGCTGTTCATCAGCTCAACAGTGGGTCACCCCTGAGCTGGGACCGAGCTCCACCCCAAGGCAAGGAATCTAGAATCAGGCTGAGGTTACAGGGAAGATAGCACATACATAACCACCTGGAAGAAATCTCTCCCAGGAATCTCCCACGCTCACTGCCCATAGACCCTCATTCCCCACATGCCTGTTCCACCCCAGGAGAGTGCACCTTCTCTGTCACCTAGACAGTCCTTCGGCTGCCAGTCTCCCTTACCTTGGGTTACAGGAACAGACCGAACCGGAAGTCTCCGGCTCTATGGCAACTACAGGGATTCCTTCCAGAAGTTCTCTTCTCCCTCTGCGCACTCTCTCACCTGGAGGAGTCTCTCACAGGCCAACAAGCCTCACGCAGTCCAATATTGCGCAGTCACAACAACCCACGGGAAACACAGACACAGGCTTCCCAAAACGGTTCAGCAATCACTAGATGATCTCACGGCATGATTTCGGAACAGGCTCCACACACAGGTTAGTTCAGCTTTTCCCCAACAACAAGGATTCTTCCACTCGAGTTCAATCACAGGGTTCTGGTTCAGGAAATGTGCTCTTGGGATTTCTTAGAGACAGACACAACTCCACCCTCACTGGACAGGGGTGTACATGGATTCTTCAGGACAAAAAAAAAGGCTTTCTTTTCTGTATCAGGATTACACAAAGGTCTCTTGCAGATTGGCTTTCCCACTCGGCTCTCGCTCCGGGCAAACAAATCCAATGGCTGCGAACCCCCCCCCCACGACTTACTATCTCTGTTTTATTTGCATGCACCAGGGTTGACACTTGTCACCCTGGGAACTGCATGCGTTCCATCCATACGCCTTCCTCCCACCACTTGGGAAATCACGGGTCCTTCCAAAAAGGACTTAGGATAAAATAATGTACACATGGATTTTTTAGGAAATAATATTAAAATATTATTCCAGGCCTAATCCCCCTAGGCTCATCACTCAGCCCCTTTCCCACCTTCCAGCCCCTAGTTCCTTTCCCACTCTGTGGACGCTCAGTCCCCCATCACTCATTCATCATGGTCGGATTGCACTGGCGGTGTTTATATTTATTAATTGATCTGCATACATACAAGTACATCCACAGGCTCCTGGCCTTCAACACTTAAGCTCCCTGGCCTAACAAAACACATAAGCCTACAACTTATATATAAAAAAGAAACTTGGCTCACCAGCCTATAGAACACATTTACAATCCTTGCATAAAACATGATCTGTAACAGGGCTCGGCCTTGGGGACACTACAAAATTACTAAGATGTGAAAGAAAGCATTTGATTTTGTTATATAAGGACCAATATCAGAAGGAAAATAGGTTTATTATAAGCCTGTCTGAATTCGGCACTGTGAAAAGTTGTATAATAGAGATGTGAAATCCTTTATTCAAAGAAGGATTTTGGAAATCAAGATGAGGTTTAGGGTAGTTTGAAAGATCAAAGCGGTGTACAGAGGATTATAAACTCTTCCAAGGGGAGAAATTTGACCAGAAAGGTCATCGTTTTGGTATTAGAGTGGCATTGTATCTAAATGAGTCATGCCACCCAGACGAGGAGGCCGAGATAGGAACATGGTAACTAATGAGTTACTCTACGAGATGAGATGCATCTAGGAGAGGATGTAGGCCATGGAAACAACCCAGAGAAGGGATCTTGACATAGGATATTTTAGCGAGAGTGAAGATACAAGATATGAAGATGAAGCATAAGAGCCACCAGGAGGTGAAACAACTGAGAAAAAACTAGTAAGATTGGTCAAAAAGGTTGGATCCAGACCAAAAATGGAAGTGCCCATGTATGAAGGTAATATCAATGTTGATGAATTACTTGATTGGATAAATACTATGGATACGTATTTTGATTATGAAGATGTAGAAGAAGAGAAGAAGGTTAAGCATTCAATGACAAGGTTGAAGGGACTTGCAGCCTTATGGTGGGATGAATTGCAAGCAGAAAAACAAAGGAAAGGAAAATCTAGGATCAGAAATTGGGACAAAATGGTGGCCAAATTTAAAGGTAAGTTCATTCCAAAGTATTACCAATTGAATTTGTTTAGACAATTGAAAAACCTTAGACAAAAAACTCTGAATTGAAAATAATACATAGAGGAATTCTATAGGTTGAGTATTAGAGATGGTCACATTGAGGAAGATGTTGAGAAGGTTGTTAGATACATAAATGATTTGAGATATGAAATTAAATATGAAATCAACCTTTTGTTATTGATAAATGTTGAAGATACATGCCAAGCATCTTTGAAGGAAGAAGAGAAGTTGGACATAAAGAAAAGCAAAAGAAACAGAGGAAGGAGTTCAACAAAAGGAAAAGGAAAATCTATCAGAGGAAGGTTCGAGCCTTCAAAGGAAGAAGCAGGAAGTTAAAGTAGCCAGTCACCAAGAGGAGGAGGATCAAGAGGTAGAATATTTTTCTCAAGTGGCCGAGGTAGAGGTAGAGAAATAATATGTTATGCATGTAGTAAGACAAGACATATGTCATGGGACTGTCTAGAGAATAGATCAACAACCTAGAGAAATTCAAATGTTGCATAGGCTAGAGAAGATACAGTAAATTCAGTTGCAAAAGAAGAAACTCTAGAGGTAGGGGAATCATTTTTGCTTAAGAGAATTTGGGTTAAGGTAGAAAAGGAGGCTCGTGAACCAGCCCAAAGGAAAATTCTATCAAGGACCATGTGCAAGTCAGAAGACAAGTGTTGCAAAATTGTCATTGATAGTGGTAGCACGGAAAATTTGGTTTCCACAGAGATGGTAGGGAAGTTGGGATTGAAAAGGACGGTACATCCCACTCCCTACAAAGTGTCTTGGTTGCAAAAATGACATCATATTTTGGTGAAAAAAAAATGTAGACTGGAATTTTAGATTGGTAGCTACAAGGATGAGGTGTTATGTGATATAATTCCCATGGATGTCTGCCATATGTTTTTGGGAAGGCCATGAAAGTAGGACATAAAATCCATTCATGATGGTAGGAGGAACACTTATTCTCTTGAAAATGATGGGAACAAGCATGTGTTTTTTCCTTTGGAGGATGAGACAACCAAAGAGGAAGTTGGTCAAAGTGTACTGCTGATAAGTGGAAAGGAGCTACTGCAAGAAGTTAAGAAGATGGAAGAGGTACATTTTTCTTTAATTGGTAAACCTAAGGTAATACTTACTAGTAAAAATTTGGATGACTTACCTATATAATTTAAATCTATGCTAGATGAATATGTCGATATCATAATTGATTATTTTCCAAATTCTTTACCTCTTGTGAGGAGTATTAGCCACCACATTGATTTAATTCCAGGAGCAAGTTTACCTAACAAAGAAACATATAGGATGACCCCACAAGAGAATTAAGAGATTAGAAGGCATGTACAAGAGCTGTTGGATAAGGGATTAGTGAAGGAGATCTTGAGTCCATGTGTTGTACCGATAGTACTCATCCCAAAGAAGGATGGAGGATGGCACAAGTGTACTAATTCTAGAGCAATCAACAAGATTACTATAAGGTATAGATTTCCATTACCTCGCATTGATGATTTTATAGATTGCTTAAGTGGTGCTAAGTATTTCTCAAAGATTGACCTAAAGAGTGGAGATCATCAAATTAGGATAAGGGAAGGGGATGAATGGAAAATTGCTTTCAAAACTAATACTTGTTTGTATTAATGGTTGGTGATGCCTTTTGGGCTCACAATTGCTCCAAGTACATTTATGAGGTTAATGAATGAGGTTTTGAAAGCATTTATTGGAAAGTTTGTAATAGTTTATTTAGATGATATTATGATATATATCTAGACAAGAGAGGAGCATTTGAGACATCTCAAAGTGGTTTTGAGTACGTTGCAAAAATAAAAGTTGTTGATAAATTTGAAGAAGTGCAGTTTTTTGAAAAATGAGTTGATATATTTGGGATTTGTAGTATATGAAGAAGGGCTGAATATGGATCTAGAAAAGGTTCTAGCCATAGTAAATTGGCCTACTCCCATAAATGAATTTGAGGTAAGACGTTTCCATGGTTTAGCATGTTTTTATCGGAAGTTTATCAGAAATTTCAGCCCGCTTTGTGCTCCAATTATTGAGACCATGAAATAGAACGAACAACCATTTAAATGGATAGTGGAAGCTAATCAAAATCTTCTGAAGAAAAAGATCATTAAATGACATGTATGATCTTTATTATATTTTAATAAGTTTTTTCAGGTTGATGCTAGTGGGACTACAATAGGAGTTGTCCTGAGACAAGAGCAAAGACGAATTGCATATTTTAGTGAGAAGTTGAATGAGGAAAAACATAAATATTCATCTTATGATAAATAATTTTATGCAATTGTGTAGGCATTGAAGAAGTGGAGACATTACCTTATTCCCAAAGAGTTTTTTCTTTACACTGGCAAACATGCTTTACAATTTATTAGTAGTCAATCAAAACTTAATCAAAGGCATGCTAAATGGATTGAATTTCTGTAGAATTTTGCCTTTGTGATTAAACACACAAGTGGTAAAGAAAATAAATTTGATGATTCTTTAAGTAGGATTAATTTGGTTTTACAAGAGTTTCAAATCAACATTTTAGGATTTTATCAATATAAATGTACAAAGAAGATGCAGATGCATATGCAGCTTGTGAGAACCCAATTGCCAACAATAGAAGTCAGTGGTTGGATTACATGCTACAACAAGGGTTGTTGTTCAAGAACAATAAATCGTGCATACCCAAGTGTTCAATGAGGGAGAATCTAATCAAAGAGAAGCACATTAGAGGACTTTCAGGACATTTTGGAAAAGATAAGACTTTTTCTCAGATAAATGTTTTTTATTTTTGGCCTGGTATGCAGAATAAAGTGAAGAGATTTGTGGAAAGGTGCCAAAATTGTCAGCATGCTAAATGAAGAAGTCAAAATACATGACTGTATTAGCCACTACCCATTCCAAATAGGCCTTGGGATGCAATGAGTATGGACTTTGTGTTGGGATTTCCAAGGACACATAGAGGTAATGATTCTATCTATGTTGTGGTAGATATATTTTTTAAAATGGCTCATTTTATTGCTTGTACCAAAACCAGTGGTGCAACAAATATTGCAAATATGTTCTTTAGAGAGGTGGTAAGATTGCATGGTTTACCCCAAAGTATAGTATCATATAGAGATACTAGATTTGTGGGACACTTTTGGAGAACCTTATGGAAGAAACTTGGTACTAATCTCAATTTTAACTCAACTTATCATCCAAAAACTAATGGGAAAACAGAGGTGGTAAAACATATTATGGGAAACATTTCGAGAATCCTTGTGAATGAGAATCCCAAGAAGTGAGATCAAATCCTTGCTCAAGTTGAGTTTTCATATAATGAATCACCAAATAAAATCACATGGATGAGTCCATTCCAAATTTTGTATGGAATGCATCCAAGGGGAGTGTATGAATTGATGAATTTAGGAAGGAAATAATTAAGAAGTGTTGATGGTGAGGAATTTGTAGTGAATATGCATGAGTTACAGGAAAGGGTCAAACATAAATTTCAAGGGAGAAGCCACAAGTATAAGTAGAGGGAAAATATGAGAATGAGACCAGTGGATTTTGAGGTCGATGAAGTGGTCATGGCATACCTAAGTCAAGAGATGTTTTTTGTAGGGACATATAACAAATTAAAACTTAAGAATATTGGGCCATGTAATATCTAAAGGAAATTTTCTTCAAATGGTTATGAAATAGAATTTCCAAGTGGTGTTGGAATTTCCCTGATCTTTAATGTTGCATATTTTTTTTTCCCTTCAAGAAGATATATTTTTTTTTCAACAGATGAGCCTGTGAATGATGAAGGTCATACCATAGGATGGAAGGAACAACTACCCATAATAGTGCAAAGGGAAATTGAGATAGTATTCGATATGAAGGTACTAAAGAAAACTAGAGGAAAATAATATTTCTAGGATTTAATAAAATGGAGAGGTCAACCAATAGAGGATGCTACTTGGATGAAACCAACATAAATTTTCAAGTATAGTGCATATCTTGAATATCTTATGAATAGTTCTTTTCTTCCATGGGATTCCAATGCAGGAGAATTTGGCATAAAACTCTAGAATGGACCTGAGTGGTCAAAACCTTTTTTTTAGGAAGTTGGTTTCTTAATTTTGCATTTCTTTATTTTGTAATATTTGTAAAAGATATCTCAAAGATTTATTAGTTTCCTAGTTGTTAGTTTGTTGCTGATATTTAAGACTTGATTCCTAATTTAGAGGTTTGTTATGATAACTTGAATGAGTTAGTTTTGTGAGGGCTATTATGAGAACTCCCACATGTATTTTTTTTTTGTTATTAGATCATAGGTTAGACTGTGTGTGTCAGGGGGGTGGTTTGGAGAGGTTTTCTACATGTGCAGGGTGTAGGAGAAACTTTGGATATTAATAAAATTTCAGGGTGATTCCAAAAATTGTTGTAACGATTCTGTTATTTAACATTGTGTGTATGCACCCGTCTTTATTCTATTTATCTCATGATTTCTCTACATCCTATTAAATACATATATTATATCTTGTGAATCGATAGATTAGGGTTCATTGTATGATAGTATCGATTCTAGATTGTGCAGAGGAAAATTACAGGTTGAGATCAAGGCTAAACCCTCCTTTTAATAGTTATATTTACTGTCATCTTCACTCTTGGATGAGGCCAATTGGGGACCACTAGATTCCATGTCTGTACACAAGGTCGTAGGATTGTGTTGTAGGTTGATTGTTGATCAACTTTAGGATCAATGATCCAAGATTGATTTCTCCTCCAGAATATAGTGGGTTTGAAACGGATCTCATTGCTTTCTAAAAATGATAAGTGATACCACTTTTATTATGTGGTAAACCACTATTTAGTCTGAGGATTTGACACCAGGTCGTGTGGATAATGAAGATTTAACGTCGGAACAAACTAAAGCTGAGATTAGGTTAAGTTTTAACACCTGGTTTTGAAGTATAGAAGAGGATTGAGTTAGGTCCTATGAGTGATTAAGGATAAACCCAAAGAATTATTAAGTTGTGAAACAAAGCATTTGATTATATTATAAAAGGACCAATATCAGAAAGAAAAGAGGCTTATGATAAGCTTGTCTGAATTTGACACTGTGATAAGTTGTATAACAAAGAAGTGAAATCCTCTGTTCAAAGAAGGATTCTGGACATTAAGACGAGGTTTAGAACAATTCAAAATATCGGAGCTACGCCCAGAGTATTATAAACTCTACCAAGGGGAGAAATTTGACCAATAAGGTCATCAATGAGTATGTTAGTGATTAACATTATTAATGATTTTTCTGTTTTTAAATTAAATTTGAGATGTATCACTCATTTAAATTTACAGTTGCCATATAATGTTTATCTTTACTTTTATGAAATCTTTTAATTTGGATTGTGATTGCAAAAAGTTATAACCATAATGCCATATAATGATGAACTCTTCTTCAAGGCGAATTGTTTTGTTGTACAACAAGATACAATATGTTGATTAAATGTGTTTAGAAGCAAAAATACTTAAAATTAACTAATAACAAAAATAAAATTAACTAATTCTCATATATTGTAATAATAAAATTATTAACTAATAACAATAATGATGATGTAATAATAATGTTATTTAAATTTTTTTTATTATTCAAATATAACAAGACAAAGTCTTAACTTTCCCACATTTCGTGGATGGTCGAGGATTCGACCCCAAAGCCTCACACCAAATTGGTATATGAGACTACCAAATTGGTGTATGAGACCCTCAACAAAATGATTTGATTAGTAAAGTATACGAAGGTGTACATACCCTACCTCACTCTTGATTTGAACTTGTGACCTCTTAGGAGGAAACACATGTTCTTAACCATTAGGACCATTCAAGCTATTATATTTTTATTTGATAATTTTTATTATTTTAAAAATACAATTAACTAGCATACCCCCTAAGTGGGTACTAATGTTGTTAATGAGAATCATACATATATTGTAAGTAAAATGATGTTATTTGAAGTTACTTCATTATTTTGATATTTTGATGAGGGCTACTCACTTTGTGAAAAAAATGTGTATTTTGAAAAGAGAGTATAAATCCTTGTAGACTCAAGAACTTGATATATATTTTAGGTTAAATTATATAATTACATGTATTATCTTTAAGTTATGATTTTATTTTAAAGATTATAATGAAAAAAATGACGATGATGGAATTTAAAAGTAATAGGTTTTGGTGTCAACTCATTTGATGAATAAAAACTTTAATAATAATATTTGCAACCATAAATTAAAAAATTATAAAATCACATTTGATGAATAAAAAATTATAAAATCAATAATCTAACAAAATCAAGAAACCATGCAAGTTTGTCCAATTAAATTCAATTGAAAATTTCCAAAAGACCACATATAATAAACTTGGGAACAAATCAAGAAGTTTCTTACACAACACACGTGGATGACCAACCATTATTAGGGAGAAAAACTTGATCTAATAAAATTTCAAAGATCAAAGATTGACAAAGTGTAAACAATGCAATGGTTTAAAAAACTAATTAAAAATGTAATTGACATTTTTTCCATAAAACTAATATTATAAATGAATTTAAACTAATAAAATAAAAAATATTATATATTAACATTAAAATTAAATTACAATAAATGTTTTTTTCATTTTTTCCATTCTATTATAATATTTATAAAATATGAAAAAAATCATCTTTACAATTTTATTAATATAGGATAATATATATTAAATATGGAAAAAAAAATGATGAAACACTTTTCCATCACTCCAGAACATTATTATATTGTCTCCGCAGCAATATATAATAATCAGTTAGTATTGAATTTCATATTAGTTAATAGATTGACCATAAATTTATGTTATTTTCAAATATTTAACTTTATTCTTTTGAATTTTTGTATTTAAAAAAATAATTAAAAGATTTTTTTATATTACTATTGGTAGACGAATTCACCCTCTTATTGCATTGCAGGTACCTTTAATATAAAATAAATTTTTGGGCATCATCACATCTCTGCAACCTATACAATAAATTCATCTCACACGCTGCATTAGTCGTAGTGGGCATCTTTATACACGCTTATTGCTCTCCTGTTATCCTGTCAACGCACTTGTACACCACTCGCGACCTCCCCAAACTCATAATGCTTCTCCACATGATTGTCTTCATCGTCATCCTGTCTGCTCTAACAACGAGCCAAATATTTGATCGCATGGAGCATGGTTTCAACATCTTTGAAACGATTAAGAATAAAAATTTAACACCACATTGATTTCAAATGTTCCATCCACATAAATGCATCTCCGTTATTTTATTAATTTCGGAGACAATATATCATAGCATACTCTGCACTTGTTTAAACTAATTGTTAAATTATTGTTATATATATATATAGATGAAACACTTTTTCAAAATGTTTATATTTTAAATGAATTACTTAATCAATTAAGAATGTACATGACCACATATAGTTTATTACAAGTGTATGACATGTAGTTTAGCATAAGGTAATTGACATATCTGCATGTGTACCAAGTGTAAAACATGGCTTAACAAACTACTTATTTTCAACACAAAACCACTCATTATGATTTTTTTTTTTTTTTTTTTTTTAAACTTATTCTTAATTTAATAATTACGTCGAAAGGCGTATATCTATTGGTAATGGGCACAATTAATTATTTTTTAATCTAAAATTTTAATCTGATGACTAACAATTAAATATGCTGGAATATTCTCTTAGTCGTCCTCCCAAATCAATGAATGTGATTTACTCTTCATAATCTCCTTGTATTAACATGTTTACTTTTTAACATTTACCTAATCATATTAAGAAATTACTATTTCAATGATTAACGTTTAACATTACTACTTTTGAATTATTAAGCATGAATTTCTTCACCTATCCCTGCGTTTTCCTCAAACGTTTTAACAGTCTACGCGTTTCAATCACAATTTCAGCGTTCACAGTTTTTTCAATTGGCCAAAATCACTTGGTATACTTCCCCGTCAAATTATTGGAGGAGAGATTAAACAGCCTGAGAACCGTGCAACCTTTCAAAGCCTTTGGAATGGACGATATCAAGTTATTCTTATTAAAAAAAAAAGTTTTAAGCGACGCAGCCTGCCCAATTCTTTTGGGATTGCTCTAGACAAACTATTATAAGTGAAATTCAACACGCCAAGAAACGTTTCATATGCCTTTCTGCGTGTTTCATATACCTTTCAGCGTTCATCAGTCACAATTATGTGACTGTGTTAATTATAAAACACTTACAATATCAATAACTAAGTTATAGCCATGATGGTTCATACTCAGGTAAGTTCAATCATTTTAGTTTCCATGTTTATTATTAATCCTGCCTCAGGCGAGGGACTATAGCAACAGCCTCACAACTATCGTTGGCAGGGTATTAAGTGGTCTATTCGGTATTAAGTGGTCTATTCTGCTGCATTAATAGGTGCTCTTTGGAACCTTTTTACAATATATTTTAAAGTTTGGTAAAAACTTATATTAAAATTAATTTTTTATTAAAATAAAAAATGTTTATCCAATATTTGAAATAGATATGTTCAATTTTTTATTGATCTAGTAATTATGATGGGATTTAATTGTTCCTGGTTGTCAACACTTTAAAAAATTAATTTCATATTAATAATTTTTAAAAAACAATAAACTAACAACGTACTATTGTATTTAATACATATTGAATGTTCTATTAATTCACCTGACAGACATGCAGGTTATTAGTAGGTTTTGGGGAAGGGCGGTTGCAGTCCACTTGGCAGGTTGCATGGAGCCACCGCCTGCAAGTTTAAAAAACAATGTAACTAGCTTGATCCTCCATAGCTTGTTGCATGAAGCCACTAATCCTCCACTGCTTCCAAACATAGACTCTAGCAGCCTCCAACGGTACTCAGTACAAAGAATGATATCTCAGTATAATAGATGAAGGAGCATAATGATTCAGATATTTCTACAGAAAGGTATAATGCTTATCCACTATCCATAGTTATTTGAAGCAGGTTCTCCCTTCTGCCAACTAAAAGTCCTTCGACCTGCTCACTGTTCCCAAAACTGCCGGCCATAAAACTCCCAAGTTCTTCATGAAAGTGTGGCAGATAACTGTATTTTTTTTTGGAAGCACAACTTATCAACTGCTCGCCTCTATTACATGAATTCGATGCACTGCTCTGGTGGAAATTTTCATCGTCATGGCTTTTGTGTGTAATTTTTCGGGGTTTCTTCACCTCAAATGCGACTGAGATACTTCCGGATTTGAGCCCTACATCCATCATTTTCCATATGTTACCATCAACCATCCTTCCTGGCATTTTCTGTTCAATGTAATAAGTACGTCAATATTCCAAATATGTGCTTTCGATGACAATATCTACGCATTTTCAACTGCAAGAAAAGCGGTGGCGTTGAGAAGAAATGAAATTAAAGATTAAACATATGGTTGAAATTAGGTGTTGAGAATTAGAAAGATCAGTATCCTACAATGTAATTTAGGGTTATTTAGTCTGAATAATTTAGTTGAACATGCAAATTCACCATGATAAAATTTCTATTTTGTTTATTGTAAGTACATTACACGCTTTTCACTTCTTGATTAATTATTCTTTCCATATTTATCCCTAGTATGTCTTGAAAGTATTGCATATTGCATTGTGTAATTTGAAATTGAGGAGTGATGTGTGTGCATGATGGTTTTGCAAATTAGCCCAACATGCAAAATAGCATTGCAATGCAAGGAGAAACCGTGGAAATGATTTTGCATTGCAGTGCAAGGAGAAACTATGGAAATGATAACCTTGCACCCTTGGGACTATTTTGGCAGACATGGAGAACAACTAATCTTCATTGTTTCTCTGTCATTATGGTACAATCCTTATTGTTTTGGTTAGAATTTAAAAGTAGGCTTGGAAGGTCTAGTTTCGACACAGTTTCAGGCAAGTGAGGTATTTGTACCTTGTATTTTTATGCCGTATTCATATCCCTGCCAGTTTTCATTACTTCATAATTCCTTATTCCTTACTTTGACCTTCTCCTACTTCTACCACAGAAGTTATCAACGTCTCTGCGTTCGCATGTCGTTTGGGACACCGACTAGGATTGGGATTTCCCTGAATTTCATGGCTGGAGAAGTAGCGTCTACTGGTAGCGACCGATCCGATCAACACTCCAATCCAATGTGCCTCAGAAGCTTGGGGTTCTTGCCTTTCATTATATTTATTAAAACTATATCACTATGGTGGAGATAGATCCCCATGATGACCTTCGAGGGATGATGAGAAATGTATAAATCAATAGTTGTAGTTGAGACATAAACCAAAAAATATACATGCGCATTCTTATGTTTTGTTCATTTCCAAAGTTCACAATCATGAAAAAATTAAATGACGTGCACAATGTCTTAGGAAATCGCACTCATTGCTCTAAAAACTTTGTGTAAAGAGAAAATAAGTTTTCTTCTTTACAGTTGTCCATGCAAATTCAAAGTGGTCATAGCTGTTGTCATGAGCATTGTTATCTTTTGTTCATTTCCAAGGTTCACAATCATGAAAAAATTAAATGATGCACACAATGGCTTTGGAAATCGCACTCATTTCTCTAAAAAAGGCAATTTATGGGGAAGAGCAAAAGCTAACAGTCTATCTTGTTGCATTAGAGAAATTTGCCACTAGTTTTGTATTTCATGTATTCTCGTATGAAATAAAAATATCATTAAAAAAATATCATGGTTACTATTGATAGCCTAATGTACTATATCATGGTTTCTATTGATAGCCTAATGTATGTCTTAAACCAAGTTCGAATGTGTAATGTGTATTATATCATGGTTACTATTGATAGCCTAATGTACTATATCATGGTTTCTATTGATAGCCTAATGTATGTCTTAAACCAAGTTCAAATGTGTAATCTGTATTATAATCGTTCCACTCTGGGAAAAAGCATTTTTGCTGCATTCATTTTTATTCTAATTTCTTGGCTAATTTTATTATCTCCATATTGAATTGTAGCTGCTTCATAAGACGACCGAGAAACAGAAAAGAAAAAAAAAAATGATACCAAACAAACCACCAATATTATATTTCTCACAGAAGAAGTAGAGGCCATTATAATTATAGAGATGATAACAATCTTATTAAACGTAAGTTTCTCCAGTAACAAATAATCCTCGCTTACTTGCGGTCAAGATGTTGATATACCTGCAATGGCCTCTATATATAGGCAACTAGGTTATGCATATTTGTCTTTGTTATCTTAGCAGGAATTTCATTCGGCCCAAACATTTATTTCATTGCTGAGAACCAAAAAAACAAAGA
>ML780172.1:737840-761611 GCA_009831015.1 Picea engelmannii | reverse complement strand
CTTCTAAGGGTAAGTATGTTGAATACATGGATCTTCTTCTATATTGTTGGTAAAAATATGTTATACACTCACATTTTTATGGAAATTAATTAATGATGTGTGTGTCTATTTTGTAGTGTCATTATCCTTTGCTCATGAGTGGTTGTGTGAACCATGATTTCCCCCAAGACCTGCGATGTGCCATGTCGAAATTATTAGCATTTTTACGTCGGATCACATCAAAGGAGATTCATATGACTAGCATTTCACAGTGGCATCAAGAGATAGTTGAGATTGTTTGTATGTTTGAGAAGGAAAAACCCACGAGTTTTATGGAATTGCAAGTATATCTTCTAATTCACCTACCTAATGAAGTTGAATTAGTTTGGGTGCTCTCATTTCATTGGATGTTCTTCTTAGAGAGGTACATGAAAAAATTGAAGGGGTTTGTTCGACAAAGGGAAAAACCAGAGGGCTCTATGGCAGAGCACATAGTATACGAGTCATTCTATCATGCTAATGAGTACTTCAAAAAAATTGATGACACACCAGGGGAAGTGGTTTGGGACAAACAAGAAGATGAGGACAAAAGGGAAGGGGAGTTACTCCAAATAAACGAAAAAAGGCACTTGATAAAGAGTAAGTCACATATTTTGTCAATTTAGTAAAAAAGCAATTGTTTACACTGAAGTTGATAATATATATTTGATCTCGTGCTATTTGTTTTGAATTCTTGTATACACCAATGAATTTAGAAATTCATTCCATAAATAAATTCATTCTTTCAGTTGATAATATATATATTTGATATCATTCTATTCATTTTGATTTCTTGTATACATCAACGAATTTAGAAATTGATGCCATCAATAAATTCATTCTTTACAACGCGAAGGTGACACGACCATGGGTCATGTTGTATGAAGAGAAAAGAAGGAAATGGGACAGTGATAGGAAATCATTCAGATGGTATAATAGTAGAAGCATGCCTTATCTTGATCATTTAAAAGAAAATATGCCAAAAAATTGTCCCAACAGTTGGTCGACTAACCAGATACAAGAGAAATATGTGAGGTGTCCAGTCGTAAACCATGTGGAGAAGATCTCAATGCACTAAACATAGATATTAGGTGCAACAACTCTGTAATAAGTACCACATTCAATTTATAATATTTCACATTTGAATTTTAACATGTATTAAGGTTTTAATAATGCTAGAGTTATTAGACATATGACTCCGTCCTTTGTTCACATTTTTACAGGTGCATTTGTTCCCATATATGTGGGCATATGGACATCATTTCCGCACTGAGTATGTTGATGATGGACACATCACACAATATTGTAGAGGGGAGGTCGAGTTGACCAACCTAGTCGTGCTAGCCACTGTGATCAAAACCTAACAGAGGGGAAGATATATTACATTGGAAAGATACAATAAATCATGCAAGTGGACTTCTCGTCTTTTCAATGTGTTATTTTTTGTTGCAAATGGTGGGATACCTTTGACAGAATAAATGTAAAGGAAGATCGTGATAGTGGGCTAATATGTATGAACTCTAAGAAAATGTGGGTTGAAACTAAGGAGCCTTATGTTTTCCCAAAATGTTGCAACCGAGTGTTTTTTTACCTAGATGTGTTGGATGGGGATTGGTGGTTCATATTGAGACATGATCCAATATCTAAGCATGTTTTTGAGACCAACATTGTTATAATGCTAAGTGAGGAAGATAATTAGCGTGATGGAAATGAAGAATGATATGTAAAGGCTTTGTTTTGACATTTATAATATGGATGTGTCATTTTATCATGGGTATCTATAATGGTCGATTATGTTTTTTTTTTTATTTTTTAGTTTTTTTCATTTTATAATGTTAGATATGAAAAGTTAACAACCATTTACAACCACCATAATGAAAATACATTGAATATTACAAGCATAAGATGTGGTTTTGAAATATTTTTATTGTCATATTTATTGTTTATTATAGCAAATTTATGTTGTATTGTATTAACATATGTTTATGTTAACCTTTGAATTAATAAGTAGTAATTGAGATATCACAAAGTTGGTGACCTATTCATATAATACAATAGTATGATTGATTTTAAATTATAATTTATTTAACAAAAAATGAAGATATTAAAAAATCAAACTTTAAATTTTTTATTATTTGAAAAATTCAAAATTCAAATAAATATATACTTACTTTGATGGAACTTCTAAGGACAATTCCAACAAAATAACTACGTGCAACATCTATGAGTTCTGGAATCACACCTTTTATGTTGGCATTACCAACTTTGATGGTATTCTCAACCTTAACTAGTGCAACTATCATGACCTTCACTTATTCCACTCCATCCTTTAGTTTTCTAATCATATAAACTTATATTAATCATTATTTTTACATTCTCCTTGAAATAAGTGTCAATATAGGAAGGACATGAAAACTCTAAAAGAGTATTTTTCTAGAGCCTAGTCACAATTAAGGAAAATTTTAAAGATCCATACGTATCTAAAAGTATAGAAACATTTGTCAATTTAACTAATTCTTAAAATACTAATTATAAAATGTTTGGTGATATTCTTGTAAAAGTATTCAAAGTATTTGTATATATTTTTAGAAAATATTGAAAACTTAAAGAGTAAATATTATCCAGAGTTAGAATCTGGGTGAATAATTTAAAATAAAATAAAATAGTAAATTGTTATTAGAAGAAAACAAGACAAATCATGAAGTTTAGCCTCTAGAGTTTTCCCTAACTATAATCCAACCCTATAAATCTTGTATATAAATTCTTACCATGAAAACCAAACATTGAAATTATTATTATTAATGAATTCATTTTCATAACTAATAATTTAAATTTAATTAAATACATTTAATTATGTCAAAGGCATGTATGTAGGGAAAGCTTTTGCAGCAAATATATTTTGATTACTTTTTGCAGCAAATATATATTTTGAAGTATTTCTATTCTAGATTTTCACTACAATTTTTGAATTTCCTTCATACGGGGTTAGAATAATAGTGAAAGTTCTTGTATAAAATTTTATAAAAAAATACATGATATATTTATCTTTGTCTGGCCTTCGATTCATCAAAGAAATGTTGCGTAGTTGATTTTTCTTAACATGTTAGCTAAGAATTTGGATTCATCGGTATTGCATATGTTCTCCAAGATTCTCCTCCAATGCATGTGTTTTTCAGGTTAAACACATACATTTTTATTCTCATTGTGTATACCCTAGTAATTAGCTGGCCCTTTTGAATGGTTGGATGTCACTTATTTTTTCGAAAATTTGTGGCGTTAAGGAATTTGTCGCTGAGATTTGTAATTTTTCTACAGCCTTATGTTATTGTTTGAATCTAGTGTATCTCTAATAAGAACTATCTTGAATAGATTATTGTCCTGATGTAAATCTTAGTAATGGTCATTCAGATTAGTTCTCTAAAGAATTTACTTGAAGATAATGATATGTTGTAATTGTCGCCCACAGGGGTACAGACTGGTTGGAATTGTCGCCCACAGGGGTATAGACTGGTTGGAATTGTCGCCCACAGGGGTATAGACTGGTTGGCAAGTGCCGTGTAAATGGAAGAAAATATGTAAAAAGAGGTCTCAAGGTCGATTCTCACCCTGATTTACCCGGAGGGCGTGCTTGTGGGTTGTGCGTTCCTCCCTAGGGGTTATAAGGCAGCCGACAAGATTCGACCCCGTGTCACACGAGTACGATACTGCCGTTGTTACCGATTCCCCTAGTTACCAAAAAAAAAATGTTGAAATTGCCCCTTATTTAATCCATCTCTAGTTCTATTTCTCAAAGGAGAACAAATAGGATTAACAAGGAAAGAAAAAAATCATGCATCCTAAATTTCAATATTTTGCATCCTTTGTTGTCAAGGAAATTTTGATATGACCGTCTGTTATTGTTTGAACTTGGTGTATCTTTAATAAGACCTACCCTAAATAGATTATTGTGCTAATGTGTATGATCATTTTAAAATTTAGATATTTGTCATATAATTAATTACTTGCATTGATTGCAGAAATTAATATTCTCCCTTGATGATCAAGATTATGGGAGAATTGACCACATATTTGGCACTGGAACAATGATTATAGGAGAATTGACCACATGTTCAGCACTGAAATAGAAGCACTATTTGTAAAATGTTGTTAGCCCATGGCAATCATACATATCTTGAAAGTACATGAGATGAACCAAGAACAAGAACACAAACTTCCGTTAAGCAAACACTTGTTTGAACCTACAATTTATCATTGATTTGTTATTTATCCTATGCTAAAGTCTCAGTGTCACGAATAACCAAAAGAAAGGATTTCCAAAGTTCTAGGTCGTATGGTTTTGTGATGAATGCTTGGTAAAATGGTAATCATGGACCAAATTGTCCATTGCATTCAAGTATGGGAGGTAATCGACAATAGAAGCGTATTTAATGATGTATTTGACCAATTATTCAGCTAAATATGCAGAAACCGATGGTGTTCATGCAAAAAAAACAAGTGATCTGGGGGACATCGAATGGTGAAATTGGACGGTTAGGTCGATCGAATGCCTACAACTAAATAGACCTTAATCTTTATCAAAGTAAAACTTGAGATAAATATGATAAACGCATGGAAAATAAACTTTAATAAAGATGAAAGTACTAGATAGAAACCATATTAAATGAAAAATCTTAAACTTTCATAGTTAAAAAAAATGTGAAATGCATAAATACCATGTTCATAAATATTAAAAAAAATATATTTGTTTTTTCATCAAATTTCTTCTCTTTATTAATCCTCATTGCACTATAAGCGATTTTAAAGTTTTTGATAGATATTATTAGTTTATTAGTTTGGTGGTGCTTGGAAAAACATTCTAATTGGTTTATAACATTCTAATTTGTTTATATTTATGACAAAGATAATAAAAAATTCTAATCTTAGTGCATTTCTCATAATTTCTCACAATAGAACATGGTTAATAATTTTTAATAAATCCAATTTTAACAGAGTTCCCTCTTTTAAGACAAACTTATTAATGGTGTTATAGCTAGCTATTACCAAACATTCGTTATTTGAAATAAATTTGTGATGGTGGTGTGCATTCATGTTAGTGCTSGTGTGAGTTTTTGGCACATGTTTTAACCAATCAAACTTTTTAAATTTTTCTTCCTCTATAGAGGGTGGGAAGCGGGGAATTAATAGAGGAATTATAATATAATTCCTCTATAGAGGGTGGGAGGGGGGAATTAATAGAGGAATTATAATATAATTCCTCTATTAATTCCCACCCCTGAKTAATTCTAGTTAAAAAAAATTGTGATATTTGAATTTAACTGTAAACTCGTATTAAATTTGAATTTCAAATACTAAGTATATCCTCTTAGTATAATGTTTTTRTTGTTAAATTTTATTTTAGATATGTAAGAGTTCTATGGAGTTCCAATTTATCCATTTTTTTCAAAGTATATCTTCTTAGTATAATCTCTATTTTGTTTTAGATAATTGCAATATGTAAGAGTTTTATGGAATTTCAATTTATTCATTTTTCTCAATATTTTCTCAATATAAAGAGTTTAGGTAGACATATAGATAAATAAAATTGTCTTATAAGTTAATTACTATAGTTAACTAAATCGATGATCTTGTTTAATCGATCAAATGGAGCAGTTGTAAACAAGGGAAATAACTACAAAGCAGCTAGTCTCTGCCTCGTGAGTGAGAAGGATTTCCTTTTTTACTTTGTGTACAAAGCAGCTAGTCCCTGCCTCGGAGTGAGAAGGATTTCCTTTTTTACTTTGTGTTAGCATTCAATAACACAATTTATTGCTTTCAGATAAAATTGAGTACAAATTTTTAGCGACATATCTCTTTGCCATGGCCCGACTTACACGACGAGGATTACTGGAGCAATTTTTCATTTATTACTCATGCATCTGCACATAGTTAAGATTTCGATCTTGTTTTTCGTCATATCTCTCTATGCATGTTGCTATAGTTGAGCTCTCGCTAGTTTTCAAACCTGTAATAACCACTCCTAAACCTTTCTAGTCCACTAAATCTCAGCTAAATGCATAAAGCTGATGTATAATCTTATGCTTATAAAGTTTTCTTTGTGCCCAACAATTACGTTGATAATTGAATGATAACATTTACACTTGGACTGAAAATAAAAAAAATTGTTCTATGGAGAAAAGGACGAACTCCATGTTGTTTATTTTGTGATTATGAATTTATGTATGCCTTGTGTTTTGAATTGTATTTAGGAGCAATGATAGCCATGGGATTTTATCAATACGATCCATTATTAAAATAAGAAAAATCTAATCCGCTGACAGGAAGAATACTTAGATCAAGATGCATATTGAGAATGTTAAATCCAACACTCTCCAACTGTCTTAACTGCTCCAAATTTCAATACAAGCATAACAACTACATATTTTATTTGACCGTGGCTACAACCTCCCAATGTCTCATATCTCTGAGCAGAGCAGTTGCGTCCATTGCAAATGGTATAAGCACCCTTAATTTGAATGTAGGGTTGGATCGTCTGAAAGTGATCTAACAGAAAATTCAACTATCTGTTGGAAAAAGTTAATTTCTATCTAATCCGAAGCTTTTACCAACTTTTTGAATGTAGGGTTGGATCGTCTGAAAGTGATCTAACAGAAAATTCAACTATCTATTGGAAAAAGTTAATTTCTACCTAACCCGAAGCTTCCACCAACTTTGAGAGAGTTCGTGACAATCCACTGACACACTGACACTCTGAGAACCCTCTGGACACTCTAGAGTCTTCCATGGCCTCTATAAATATGAGGCAAATGTATCTGTTTTTATAATTGAGCAATAAAGAATTTGTGTTATTATTATGTATTCATTTGGTTCTGCTCTCTTCACTATCGACTTTGATGTTGGCCTCAGATATCGACTTTGATGTTGGCCTCAGATGATCCAAACCTACAATCTAGTTAAGATCGCAATGAGTGACTATCAGGAAATATTGCAGTTATTCCATAGAGGAGTAATTATACGTATGTATGTAACAAATGCTAATTGTTTAGATCTATATTGACGATTTTTTATTTACATCCTTGTTGCGGATTTCCAATTCTTTACGTTTATATTGAGGATTTCTTGAAAATTGATATAAATATCTTCTTCGKATTTCATGCAAGTTAAGAGATAAATATCTTCTTCGGATTTCTTGAAAATTGATATAAATATCTTCTTTTTCTTTGTTTTTTTGGTTCTCAGCAATGAAATAAATGTTTGGGCCGAATGAAATTCCTGCTAAGATAACAAAGACAAATATGCATAACCTAGTTGCCTATATATAGAGGCCATTGCAGGTATATCAACATCTTGACCGCAAGTAAGCGAGGATTATTTGTTACTGGAGAAACTTACGTTTAATAAGATTGTTATCATCTCTATAATTATAATGGCCTCTACTTCTTCTGTGAGAAATATAATATTGGTGGTTTGTTTGGTATCATTTTTTTTTTTCTTTTCTGTTTCTCGGTCGTCTTATGAAGCAGCTACAATTCAATATGGAGATAATAAAATTAGCCAAGAAATTAGAATAAAAATGAATGCAGCAAAAATGCTTTTTCCCAGAGTGGAACGATTATAATACAGATTACACATTTGAACTTGGTTTAAGACATACATTAGGCTATCAATAGAAACCATGATATAGTACATTAGGCTATCAATAGTAACCATGATATAATACACATTACACATTCGAACTTGGTTTAAGACATACATTAGGCTATCAATAGAAACCATGATATAGTACATTAGGCTATCAATAGTAACCATGATATTTTTTTAATGATATTTTTATTTCATACGAGAATACATGAAATACAAAACTAGTGGCAAATTTCTCTAATGCAACAAGATAGACTGTTAGCTTTTGCTCTTCCCCATAAATTGCCTTTTTTAGAGAAATGAGTGCGATTTCCAAAGCCATTGTGTGCATCATTTAATTTTTTCATGATTGTGAACCTTGGAAATGAACAAAAGATAACAATGCTCATGACAACAGCTATGACCACTTTGAATTTGCATGGACAACTGTAAAGAAGAAAACTTATTTTCTCTTTACACAAAGTTTTTAGAGCAATGAGTGCGATTTCCTAAGACATTGTGCACGTCATTTAATTTTTTCATGATTGTGAACTTTGGAAATGAACAAAACATAAGAATGCGCATGTATATTTTTTGGTTTATGTCTCAACTACAACTATTGATTTATACATTTCTCATCATCCCTCGAAGGTCATCATGGGGATCTATCTCCACCATAGTGATATAGTTTTAATAAATATAATGAAAGGCAAGAACCCCAAGCTTCTGAGGCACATTGGATTGGAGTGTTGATCGGATCGGTCGCTACCAGTAGACGCTACTTCTCCAGCCATGAAATTCAGGGAAATCCCAATCCTAGTCGGTGTCCCAAACGACATGCGAACGCAGAGACGTTGATAACTTCTGTGGTAGAAGTAGGAGAAGGTCAAAGTAAGGAATAAGGAATTATGAAGTAATGAAAACTGGCAGGGATATGAATACGGCATAAAAATACAAGGTACAAATACCTCACTTGCCTGAAACTGTGTCGAAACTAGACCTTCCAAGCCTACTTTTAAATTCTAACCAAAACAATAAGGATTGTACCATAATGACAGAGAAACAATGAAGATTAGTTGTTCTCCATGTCTGCCAAAATAGTCCCAAGGGTGCAAGGTTATCATTTCCATAGTTTCTTCTTGCACTACAATGCAAAATCATTTCCACGGTTTCTCCTTGCATTGCAATGCTATTTTGCATGTTGGGCTAATTTGCAAAACCATCATGCACACACATCACTCCTCAATTTCAGATTACACAATGCAATATGCAATACTTTCAAAACATACTAGGGATAAATATGGAAAGAATAATAGGCGTATACCTATTGATAATGGGCACAATTAATGATCTTTTAATCTTAAATTCTAATCCGATGGCTAAGCATTAAAGATGCTGGCATATTCTTAGTCGTCCTCCAAAATCAATGCGTCAGATTTATTGTTCATAACTTCCTTGCATTTATGAAGGCATTTGTTAACATGTTTACTTTTTTACATTTACCTAATCACATTATAAATTTACTGTAAAAATACATAGTTGCCACGTTCAAATAATTAAGAAGAATTAAAATATATGCAGGCCACGTTTATATCATTAAGAAACACTCTGCACACGTTTCATTTTGATGGCAATCATTCATTTTTTATATCTGAAAAGTTGTTTAATACCACGACCTGCACGAATGTTTTATGTCCGCTCTGTATTGGAGTCACGGCTCAGTCACGGCTCCCCTTTCGACGTTCTCCAGCCGCGAGTCGACTGTGCTAACGGCTCCCCTTTCGGCGTTCTCCAGCCGCGAGTCGACTGTGCTAGTGTATTTACAATAAACAAAACAGAAATTTTATCACAGTTAATTTGCGTGTTCAACTAAATTATTGAGACTAAATAACCCTAAATTACATTGTAGGATATTGATCTTTCTAATTCTCAACACCTAATTTCAACCATATGTTTAATCTTTAATTTCATTTCTTCTCAGCACAATCGCTTTTCTTGTAGTTGAAAATGCGTAGATATTGTCATCGAAAGCACATATTTGGAATATTGATGTACTTATTACATTTGAACAGAAAATGCCAGGAAGGATGGTTGACAGTAACATATGGAAAATGATGGATGTAAATAGAATAGGAAGAATTAGCTTTGATAGGAGAACACACATCAAATTATTACTATTGCATTGAAGAACATTACATATATATAGCAGAGGAGCAGGTTTAACAGACTCCAAAATAAATGGATCTAAACTGCTCGTGAATCTGCTTGTAACAATAAGATTTTATTCTCCATTATTCTCTAACACTCCCCCTTAATGGAGAAATGGATTTTCTTTTCTACCACACCTTTAATGCTTACACAATATAACAAATGGTTACAACACAACTTGTCATCTGACTGATCCTCATATGCAGTTAAACCCATCTCTGAACTTCATAGACATGCTCTTTCTCTCCATCATCTTAGAGCTACCAATTCATTCAGCACAAATAAAACTGCTTTCGACCATCTTTGTGGCACTTGTATAACTGACAAATTGACAACTTGGCTCATAGGGGCTTCCGTGATAGAAGGTGTCAACTAATGAAGCATACTATGTCTTCAAAATTCCTTTATACAAGATAACCTCAAACATAAGAATGTTTGTACTTGAAACTGGGGATTCCATCTTAAATCAAGATGCAAGTTCTTAGTTTTACATAAACACTTACATAAAATCCCACCACACACCACACATACATAAATATATAAATATCACTCATTATTTTAGAACAGCTTGAGAGATGACTCTCGTGATCCTTCATCACTTTCTGAATCTGATAATTCATCTAGGTTGGCAATGTTTGCAGATTCCTTGCCATTTAGGAGATCTCTAGCACGAGCTCTACAGTTCCAGGCTATATGCCCTTTTTTGTGACAATAGAAACATTCTATTGAACCCTTGGATTTTCTCATTTTACCTTTTGAGTACAATGCAATTTCACGCTGACCACCTGCATCGAAGTCTTCAGAATATGTCTTTTTTTCTTCAGCTAACAGTGATGTTACCATTCCTTCCAATGTTTGTGAGGGTAACTGAGTTAATGTAAATACAACATTGTTATACTTAGAAGATAGACTATTCAATAGCATTGCTTTAGCATCATCTGGATCTACCTTGATACTTGTTTCATCTAATTGTCTAAGTAGAGACATTAACTCATTTATATGAGTAGAAAGACGGGGCTCTTCATGCATTTTGAGACTAAAGAGCTGCAGTTTTAAAGAGAACTTTGCATTCGTAGCCTTTGCCCCAAAAAATTTACTTAATTCCTCCCAAATTTCGTTAGATGATTTTGCTAAATCAATCAAATGTAATTGCATATCTGAAAGAGCCAAACCAATAATAGCTTTAGCCTTTTCTTCCTTCTTTTTCCATTCAACAAGAAGTCTCGGATCATTAGGTGCTTGTTCTGTGCCTTTTACTATGCTCCACAAACCTCTATTCATCAAATGCATTTGAATTTTAACTTTCCATGTATGGAAATTATTACCATCAAATTTCTCCATAGGTAAAGAATCCATATTACCTTACCAAACCTTATTACCTGACGGAATCTTACAGAATTTCTCGCAGATGATGAGTCTCTTTGTAGCAGACAGCAATCAACGATCCCGGGCGAGAACAATTCTCAGGCGCTCTCCTCAATTCAGCGGACGGCGTCTATTCTTTCAGTGATCACTCCTTCTCCAGCGATTTGATTCAGATTTACTCACACGTCATCACAGAAGCATCGATTAGAATAGATCTAATACGGCGACATAGAGTTTATGAATTTGTCTTCACACAGAGTTTGACATCGCTCCTCCTTCACGGAAGATCCTCTTAGATGCACAAGCCACCGCTCCTCCGCTCTGATACCAAAATAGAATGGGAAGAATTAGCTTTGATAGGAGAACACACATCAAATTATTACTATTGCATTGAAGAACATTACATATATATAGCAGAGGAGTAGGTTTAACAAACTCCAAAATAAACGGATCTGAACTACTCGTGAATCTGCTTGTAACAATAAGATTTTATTCTCCATTATTCTCTAATAGATGTAGGGCTCAAATCTGGAAGTATCTCAGCCGCATTTGAGGTGAAGAAACCCCGAAAAATTACGCACAGAAGCCATGATGATGAAAATTTCCACCAGAGCAGTGCATCGAATTCATGTAATAGAGGCGAGCAGTTGATAAGCCATGCTTCCAAAGAAAAATGCAGTTATCTGCCACACTTTCATGAAGAACTTGGGAGTTTTATGGCCGGCGGTTTTGGGAACAGTGAGCAGGTTGAAGGATTTTTAGTTGGCAGAAGGGAGAACCTGCTTCAAATAACTATGGATAGTGGATAAGCATTATACCTTTCTGTATAAATATCTGAATCATTATGCTCCTTCATCTATTATACTGAGAGATCCTTCTTCATTCTTTGTACTGAGTATTGTTGGAGGCTGCTCGAGTCTATGTTTGGAAGCAGTGGAGGATTAGTGGCTTCATGCAACAAGCTATGGAGGATCAAGCTAGTTACATTGTTTTTTAAACTTGCAAGCGGTGGCTCCATGCAACCTGCCAAGTGGACTACAACCGTCCTTCCCCAAAACCTGCTAATAACCTGCATGTCTGGCAAGTGAATTAATAGAACATTCAATATGCACTAAATACAATAGTACGTTGTTAGTTTATTGTTTTTTAAAAATTATTAATATGAAAATAATTTTTCAAAATCTTGACAAATAAATTAAATTTTTTACATACACCAAGAACAATTAAGTCCCATCATAATTACTAAACCAATAAAATATCTATTTCAAATATTGGGTAAACATTTTTGGTTCTAATAAAAAAATGATTTTAACATAAGTTTTTACAAAACTTTGAAATATGTTGTGAAAAGGTTCCAAAGAGCACCTATTAATGCAGCGGAATAGACCACTTAATACCCTGCCAATGATAGTTGTGAGGTTGTTGCTCTAGTCCCTCGCCTGAGGTAGGATTAATAATAAACATGGAAACTAGAATGATTGAACTAACCGGAGTATGAATCATTATTGATATTGTAAGTGTTTTATAATTATTAAATTAAGAATAGGCTTTTAATTTATTTTTTAAATTTCAATACATAATGAGTGGTTTTGTGTTGAAATAAGTGGTTTGTTAAGCCATGTTTTACACTTGGTACACATGCAAATATGTCAATTACCTTATGTTAAACTGCATGTCATACACTTGTAATAAACTATATGTGGTCGTGTGCATTCTTAATTGATTAAGTAATTCATTTAAAATGTAAATGATTATAAATAGTATTTTGGAAAAGTGTTTCATCAATAAATAAATAAATAAATAAATATATATATATATATATATATATATATATATATATATAACAATAATTCAACAATTAGTTTAAACAAGTGCGGAGCATGTTACGATATATTGTCTCTGAAATTAATAAAATAATGGAGATGTATTTATGTGGATGGAACATTTGAAATCAACGTGGTGTTAAATTTTTATTTTTAATCGTTTCAATGACGTTGAAACCATGCTCCGTGCAATCAAATAGTGGGCCCATTGTTAGAGTAGACAGGATGACGATGAAGACGGTCATGTGGAGAAGCATTATGAGTTTGGGGAGGTGATTGATCAAGGACGGTCGTGAGTGGTGTACAAGTGCATTGACAGGATAACAGGAGAGAAATACGCGTGTATAAAGATGCCCATTACGACTAATGCAGCGTGTGAGATGAATTTATTGTACAGGTTGCAGAAAAATTTACTGTGAGGACGCTCAAAAATTTATTTTACATTAAAGGTACCTGCAATAAGAGAGTGAATTCATCTACCAACAGTAATATAAAAAAATCTTTTAATTATTTTTTTAAATACAAAAATTCAAAAGAATAAAGTTAAACATTTTAAAATAACATAAATTTATGATCAATCTATTAACTAATATGAAATTCAATGCTAACCGATTGTTATATATTGCCGCAGAGGTAATATAATAATGTTCTAGAATGATGGAAAAGTGTTTCATCATTTTTTTCTTTCATATTTAATATATATTATACTATATTAATAGGATTGTAAAAGAGATTTTTTTCATATTTTATAAATATTATAATAGAATGGAAAAAATGAAAAAAAAACATTTGTTGTAATTTAATTTTAATGTTAATATATAATATTTTTTATTTTATTAGTTTAAATTCATTTATAATATTAGTTTTAGGAGAAAAATGTCAATTACATTTTTAATTAAGGTTTTAAACCATTGCATTGTTTACACTTTGTCAATCTATCTTTGATCTTTGAAATTTTATTAGATCAAGTTTTTCTCTATAATAATGGTTTGGTCATCCACGTGTGTTGTGTAAGAAACTTTTTGATTTGTTCCAAAGTTTACTATATGTAGTCTTTTGGAAATTTCTTTTTGATTTGTTCCAAAGTTTACTATATGTGGTCTTTTGGAAATTTTCAATCAAATTCAATTGGACAAACTTGCATGGTTTCTTTATTTTGTTAGATTATTGATTTTATAACTTTTTATTTACCAAATGTGATTTTATAACTTTTTAATTTATGGATACAAATATTATTATTAAAGTTTTTATTCACCAAATGTGATTTTATAACTTTTTAATTTATAGATGCAAATATTATTATTAAAGTTTTTATTCACCAAATGAGTTGACACCAAAACCTATTACTTTTAAATTCTATCATTATCAATTTTTTCATGACAATTTTTAAAATAAAATCATAACTTAAAGATAATACATGTAATTATATAATTTAACCTAAAATATATATCAAGTTCTTGAGTCTACAAGGATTTATACTCTCTTTTCAAAATACACATTTTTTTCACAAAGTGAGTAACCCTCATCAAAATATCAAAATAATAAAGTAACTTCAAATAACATCATTTTACTTGCAATATATGTATGATTCTCATTAACAACATTCGTACGAAAACTTTCTTCAAATGACTTCGACATTTTCTTTCACCCACTTAGGGGGTATGCTAGTTAATTGTATTTTTAAAATAATAAAAATTATCAAATAAAAATATAACATCTTGAATGGTCCTAATGGTTAAGAACATGTGTTTCCTCCTAAGAGGTCACAAGTTCAAATCAAGAGGGGGGTAGGGTATGTACACCTTCGTATACTTTACTAATCAAATCATTTTGTGGAGGGTCTCATACACCAATTTGGTAGTCTCATATACCAATTTGGTGTGAGGTTTTGGGGTCGAATCCTCGGCCAGGAGCCTGTATAGGGCCTCACTTGATGTCCCCATCAGGTTAGGCCTGTAATTAGGCCGAACTGTTTACCTCGTTTACCATCCACGAAATGTGGGAAAGTACTAGAGGATTTATCATTATATTAAGACTTTGTCTTGTTATATTTGAATAATAAAAATTTTAAAAATAACATTATTATTACATCATCATTATTGTTATTAGTTAATAATTTTATTATTACAATATATGAGAAAAAAAAGTATTCAAATCATAATCATTTCACTCATCATATTAAGTGTTTTTGCTTCTAAACACATTTAATCAACATATTGTATCTTGTTGTACAACAAAACAATTCGCCTTGAAGAAGAGTTCATCATTATATGGCATTATGGTTATAACTTTTTGCAATCACAATCCAAATTAAAATATTTCATAAAAGTAAAGATAAACATTATATGGCAACTGTAAATTTAAATGAGTGATACATCTCAAATTTAATTTAAAAACAGAAAAATTATTAATAATGTTAATCACTAACATACTCATTGGTGACCTTGTTGGTCAAATTTCTCCCCTTGGTAGAGTTTATAATCCTCTGGACGTAGCTCCGATATTTCGAACTGCTCTAAACCTCATCTTAATGTCCATAATCCTTCTTTGAACAGAGGATTTCACTTCTTTGTTATACAACTTATCACAGTGCCAAATTCAAACAATCTTATCATAAGCCTCTTTTCTTTTTGATATTGGTCCTTTTATAACAAAATCAAATGCTTTATTTCACAACTTAATAATTCTCTGGATTTATCCTTAATCACTCATAGGACCCATCTCAATCCTCTTCTATACTTCAAAACTAGGTGTTAAAACTTAACCCAATCCTAGCTTTAGTTTGTTCCGACGTTAAATCTTCATTATCCACACGACCTAGTGTCAAATCCTCGGACTAAATAGTGGTTTACCACATAATAAAAGTGGTATCACTTATCATTTTCAGAAAGCAATGAGATTGGTTTCAAACCCGCTTTATTCTGGAGGCGAAATCAATCTTGGATCATTGATCCTAAAGTTGATCAACAATCAACCTACAACACAATCCTATGACCTTGTGTACAAACATGGAATCTAGTGGTCCCCAATTGGCCTCATCCAAGAGTGAAGATGACAGTAAATATAACTATTGAAAGGAGGGTTTAGCCTTGATCTCAACCTGTAAGTTTACTCTGCACAATCTAGAATCGATATTATCATACAATGAACCCCAATCTATCGATTCACAAGATATAATATATGTATTTAATAGGATGTAGAGAAATCATGAGATAAATAGAATAAAGACTAGTGCATACACACAATGTTAAATAACATAATCATTACAACAATTTTTGGAATCACCCTGAAGTTTTATTAATATCCAAAGTTTCTCCTACTCCTTGCACATGTAGAAAACATCTCCAAACCACCCCCCTGACACACACAGTCTAACCTATGTTCTAATAACAAAAAAAAATACATGTGCGAGTTCTCAGAATAGCCCTCACAAAACTAACTCATTCAAGTTATCATAACAAACCCCTAAATTAGGAATCAAGTCTTAAATATCAGCAACAAACTAACAACTAGGAAACTAATAAATCTTTGAGATATCTTTTACAGATATTACAAAATAAAGAAATGCAAAATTAGGAAACCAACTTCCTAAAAAAAAGGTTTTGACCACTCAGGTCCATTCTAGAGTTTTATGCCAAATTCTCCTGCATTAGAATCCCGAGGAAGAAAAGAACTATTCATAAGGTATTCAAGATATGCACCATACTTGAAAATTTATGTTGTTTTCATCCAAGTAGCATCCTCTGTTGGTTGACCTCTCCATTTGATTAAATCCTAGAAATATTATTTTCCTCTAGTTTTCTTTAGTACCTTCATATCGAATACTATCTCAATTTCCCTTTGCACTGTTATGGGTAGTTGTTCCTTCCATCCTATGGTATGACCTTCATCATTCACAGGTTCATCTGCTGGAAAAAAAAAATTATCTCCTTGAAGGGAAAAAAAAATATGCAACATTAAAGATCGGGGAAATTCCAACACCACTTGGAAGTTCTATTTCATAAGCATTAGAAGAAAATTTCCTTAAGATATTACATGGCCCAATATTCTTAAGTTTTAATTTGTTATATGTCCCTGCAAGAAACCTCTCTTGACTTAGGTATGCCATGACCACTTCATCGACCTCAAAATCCATCGGTCTCATTCTCATATCTTCCCTCTACTTATACTTGTGGCTTCTCCCTTGAAATTTATGTTTGACCCTTTCCTGTAACTCCTGCATATTCACTACAAAGTCCTCACCATCAACACTTCTTAATTATTTCCTTCCTAAATTCATCAATTCATACACTCCCCTTGGATGCATTCCATACAAAATTTGGAATGGACTCATCCATGTGATTCTATTTGGTGATTCATTATATGAAAACTCAACTTGAGCAAGGATTTGAACTCACTTCTTGGGATTCTCATTCACAAGGATTCTAAAAATGTTTCCCGGAATATGTTTTACCACCTCTGTTTTCCCATTAGTTTGTGGATGATAAGTTGAGTTAAAACTGAGATTAGTACCAAGTTTCTTCCATAAGGTTCTCCAAAAGTGTCCCACAAATCTAGTATCTCTATATGAAACTATACTTTGGGGTAAACCATGCAATCTTACCACCTCTCTAAAGAACATATTTGCAATATTTGTTGCACTACTGGTTTTGGTACAAGCAATAAAATGAGCCATTTTAAAAAATATATCTACCACAACATAGATAGAATCATTACCTCTATGTGTCCTTGGAAATCCCAACACAAAGTCCATACGCATTGCATCCCAAGGCCTATTTGGAATGGGTAGTGGCTAATACAGTCCTGTATTTTGACTTCTTCATTTAGAATGCTGACAATTTTGGCACCTTCCCACAAATCTCTTCACTTTATTCTGCATACCAGGACAAAAATAAAAAACATTTATCTGAGAAAAAGTCTTATCTTTTCCAAAATGTCCTGAAAGTCCTCTAATGTGCTTCTCTTTTATTAGATTCTCCCTCATTGAACACTTGGGTATGCACAATTTATTGTTCTTGAACAACAACCCTTGTTGTAGCATGTAATCCAACCACTGACTTCTATTGTTGGCAACTGGGTTCTCACAAGTTGCATATGCATCTGCATCTTCTTTGTACATTTATATTGATCCATAAAATCCTAAAATGTTGATTTGAAACTCTTGTAAAACCAAATTAATCCTACTTAAAGAATCATCAACTTTATTTTCTTTACCACTTGTGTGTTTAATCACAAAGGTAAAATTCTGCAGAAATTCAATCCATTTAGCATGCCTTTGATTCAGTTTTGATTGACTACTAATAAATTGTAAAGCATGTTTGCCAGTGTAAAGAAAAATCTCTTTGGGAATAAGGTAATGTCTCCACTTCCTCAATGCCTACACAATTGCATAAAATTCTTTATCATAAGATGAATATTTATGTTTTTCCTCATTCAACTTCTCACTAAAATATGCAATTCATCTTTGCTCTTGTCTCGGGACAAATCCTATTGCAGTCCCTCTAGCATCAACCTAAAAAAACTTATTAAAATATAATAAAGATCATACAGGCCGTTTAATGATATTTTTCTTCAGAAGATTTCGATTAGCTTCCACTATCCATTTAAATGGTTGTCTGTTCTATTTCATGGTCTCAATAATTGGAGCATAAAGCGGGCTGAAATTTCTGATAAACTTCCGATAAAAACATGCTAAACCATGGAAACGTCTTACCTCAAATTCATTTATGGGAGTAGGCCAATTTACTATGGCTAGAACCTTTTCTAGATCCATATTCAGCCCTTCTTCAGATACTACAAATCCCAAATATATCAACTCATTCTTCAAAAAACTGCACTTCTTCAAATTTATCAACAACTTTTCTTTTTGCAACGTACTCAAAACCACTTTGAGATGTCTCAGATGCTCCTCTCTTGTCTAGATATATATCATAATATCATCTAAATAAACTATTACAAAATTTCCAATAAACGCTTTCAAAACCTCATTCATTAACCTCATAAATGTACTTGGAGCAATTGTGAGCCCAAAAGGCATCACCAACCATTAATACAAACAAGTATTAGTTTTGAAAGCAATTTTCCATTCATCCCCTTCCCTTATCCTAATTTGATGATCTCCACTCTTTAGGTCAATCTTTGAGAAATACTTAGCACCACTTATGTAATCTATAAAATCATCAATGTGAGGTAATGGAAATCTATACCTTATAGTAATCTTGTTGATTGCTCTAGAATTAGTACACTTGTGTCATCCTCCATCCTTCTTTGGGTTGAGTACTATCGGTACAACACATGGACTCAAGATCTCCTTCACCAATCCCTTATCCAACAACTCTTGTACATGCCTTCTAATCTCTTAATTCTCTTGTGGGGTCATCCTATATGTTTCTTTGTTAGGTAAACTTGCTCCTAGAATTAAATCAATGTGGTGGCTAATACTCCTCACAAGAGGTAAAGAATTTGGAAAATAATGAATTATGATATCGACATATTCATCTAGCATAGATTTAAATTATGTAGGTAAGTCATCCAAATTTTTACTAGTAAGTATTACCTTAGGTTTACCAATTAAAGAAAAATGTACCTCTTCCATCTTCTTAACTTCTTGCAATAGCTCCTTTCCACTTATCAGTAGTACACTTTGACCAACTTCCTCTTTGGTTGTCTCATCCTCCAAAGGAAAAAACACATGCTAGTTCCCATCCTTTTCAAGAGAATAAGTGTTACTCCTACCATCATGAATGGATTTTATGTCCTACTTCCAAGGCCTTCCCAAAAACATATGGCAGACATCCATGGGAATTATATCACATAACACCTCATCCTTGTAGCTACCAATCTAAACTTCTGGTCTACATTTTTTTTTCACCAAAATATGATGTCATTTTTGCAACCAAGACACTTTGTAGGGAGTGGGATGTACCATCCTTTTCAATCCCAACTTCCCTACCATCTCTGTGGAAACCAAATTGTTTGTGCTACCACTATCAATGAAAATTTTGCAACACTTGCCTCCTGACTTGCACATGGTCCTTGATAGAATTTTCCTTTGGGTTGGTTCACGAGCCTCCTTTTCTACCTTAACCCAAATTCTCTTAAGCAAAAATGATTCCCCTCCCTCTGGAGTTTCTTCTTTTGCAACTGAATTTACTGTATCTTCTCTAGCCTATGTAACATTTGAATTTCTCTGGGTTGTTGATCTATTCTCTAAACAGTCCCATGACATATGTCTTGTCTTACCACATGCATAACATATGATTTCTCTACCTCTACCTCGACCACTTGAGAAAAATATTCTACCTCTTGGTGACTAGCTACTTTAACTTCCTGCTTCTTCCTTTGAAGGCTCGAACCTTCCTCTGTTAGATTTTCCTTTTCCTTTTGTTGAACTCCTTCCTCTGTTTATTTTGCTTTTCTTTATGTCCAACTTCTCTTCTTCCTTCAAAGATGCTTGGCATGTATCTTCAACATTTATCAATGACAAAAGGTTGATTTCATATTTAATTTCATATCTCAAATCATTTATGTATCTAGCAACCTTCTCAACATCTTCCTCAATGTGACCAGCTCTAATACTCAACCTATAGAATTCCTCTATGTATTATTTTACATTCAGAGTTTTTTGTCTAAGGTTTTTCAATTGTCTAAACAAATTCAATTGGTAATACTTTGGAATGAACTTACCTTTAAATTTGGCCACCATTCTGTCCCAATTTCTGATCCTAGATTTTCCTTTCCTTCGTTTTTCTGCTTGCAATTCATCCCACCATAAGGCTGCAAGTCCCTTCAACCTTGTCACTGCATGCTTAACCTTCTTCTCTTCTTCTACATCTTCATAATCAAAATACTTATCCATAGTATTTATCCAATCAAGTAATTCATCAACATTGATATTACCTTCATACATGGGCACTTCCATTTTTGGTCTGGATCCAACCTTTTTGACCAATCTTACTAGTTTTTCCTCAGTTGTTTCACCTCCTGGTGGCTCTTATGCTTCATCTTCATAGCTTGTATCTTCACTCTCACTAAAATATCCTATGTCAATATCCCTTCTCTGGGTTGTTTCCATGGCCTACATCCTCTCCTGGATGCACCTCATCTCGTAGAGTAACTCATTAGTTACCATGTTCCTATCTCGGCCTCCTCGTCTGGGTGGCATGACTCATTCAGATACAATGCCACTCTAATACCAAAATGATGACCTTTCTGGTCAAATTTCTCCCCTTGGAAGAGTTTATAATCCTCTGTACACCGCTCTGATCTTTCGAACTACCCTAAACCTCATCTTGATTTCCAAAATCCTTCTTTGAACAAAGGATTTCACTTCTCTGTTATACAACTTTTCACAGTGCCAAATTCAGACAGGCTTATAATAAACCTATTTTCCTTCTGATATTGGTCCTTATATAACAAAATCAAATTCTTTCTTTCACATCTTAGTAATTCTTTCGGTTTATCCTTAAGCACCCACATGACCCAGCTCGATCCTCTTCTATACTTCAGAACCGGGCGCTAAAACTTAATGCATTCTAGGATTTAGTTTGTTATAGTGCTAAACCTTCATTCTCAACACGACCTAATGTCAAATCCGCATATTAAATAGTGGTTTACCACTTAATAAAAGTGGTATCATTTATCACTTTCAAAAGGCAATGAGATGGGTTTTAAACCCACTTTATTTTGGAGGTGAAATCAATCTTGGATCATTGATCCTAAAGTTGATCAACGATCAACCTGAAACACAATCCTACGGCCTTGTGTAAAGACATAGAATCCGATGGTCCCTAATTGGCCTCATCCAAGAGTGACTATGATAGTAAATATAACTATTGAAAGGAGGGTTTGGCCTTGATCTCGACCTGTAAGTTTCTTCTGCACAATCTATAATCGATATAATCATACAATGAACCTCAATCTATCGATTCACAAGATATAATATATGTATTTGATAGGATGTAGATAAATCATGAGATAAATAGAATAAACTCTAGTTCATACACACAATGTTAAATAACAGAATTGATGCAATAATTTCTAGAATCACCCTAAATTTTTATTAATATCCAAATCTTCTCCTACACCCTACACACACATAAAGCCTCTCCAATCCATCCCCCTCACACACCTAGTATAACCTCTATTTTAATAACAAAACATATATATGTGGGAGTTCTCGTAATATCCCTCACAAAACTAACTCATTCAAGTTATCATAACAAACCCCTAAACTAGGAATCAAGTCCTGAATCTCAACAACAAACTAACAACTAGGAAACTAATAAATCTTCGAGATATTTTTTATAGATATTACAAAATAAAGAAATGAAAATTTAGGAAACCAACTTCCTAAGAGAGGGTTTTTTCCCACTTGAGTCCATTCAATTTTTTTCTACCAGATGCTCCTGCATCACTAATAATAAATTTTATAAATAAAAAAAAAAAACAACCACAACATTATATGAAAAACATAATATACATGAGTGATATACATATCAATATATGTGTCAAACACACATGTCAACAAAATATACAATAAACGTGTCATATATACATTTCAAGTCAAATATAAAACAATCAATATGCATGCCAATCAGTACCACTACTAGCTAGGTCCACCACTAGATCCAAATGCATCAGTGTCTTTTCTACCAGAGGTAGAGGGTCTATTAGTACCTAAGTCAGACTTAAATGATAGTAATATGTCACTATCAAATGTGTGTCTGTCAAGATCAACCTATGCAACAACGCTCGATGTGAACATAGTGCCCAAAGCATCCAAAGCTTCTAAAACATGTGGAGGATGAAACTGAGAAGGAGTGGGAGGAGGATCAATGGATGATAACACATGTGGAGGTGAAGGACGAGGATCAATGGATGATAACACATGTGGAGGTGAAGGATGAGGATCAATGGATGGTGACACAAGTGGAGGAGGAGGAGGATCGATGCATGGTGATGCATGTGGAGGAGAAGTTGGAGGATCATTGAATGATGTAGACACATGTGGAGGGGGAGGAGGAGGAGGATCATATGTGGATGGTGAAGACACATGTGGAGGGGAAGGTGTAGGAGGATCAATGGATGGTGTAAATACATGTGGAGGGAGGGGAGGAGGAGGAGGATGATCAAATGTGGATGGTACAGACACATGTGGTGGGGAAGGCACAAGAGGATCGGTGGATGGTGTAGGCACATGTGGAAGGGGAGGAGTGTTCGACAACACAGGTATTCCAACAGAGGACGAACATCTTCAGTAACCACTCACATAACCATATCAAAGATCAACACACCGATGTTTTCACATGGTAAAACCCCTATGGGGAAACATCCACGGCCCCAGCCAACGCGATCACTTGGAGAAGTTTATTAATGCAAAGAAAAAGATTACAGAGAGATTTTACAAGAGATTTTCTCACAATCGATCATCGGCAAATGACCCTGCATGCTCTTTAAATAGAGATCATGGACCAATCGGGTGTTAAGCCACGGATCAATGGCTGTTAAGAACGAGGAGAGTATGAACCGTCGGATCACTCTATGTCAGGAACATATCATGACCGTCGGATTGCCTAACTACAAATGCATACTAATTCATACTAAAGAAACACACTTTTACCTAACGACATATTATACCAAGTAGATCTTAAGTAACTCCTAAGTGTCTAAATATCCTAACATCCCCCCTTAAGAACAACTTGGGATAGGATTGAAGGATTTACAATAATGACACAATAG
>ML780172.1:720966-733469 GCA_009831015.1 Picea engelmannii | reverse complement strand
AGGATTGGGGGTGTTGTTGTTGTTGTTGTGGAAGACGGCCTTGGAGAGCATGCTCCAAAAAAACTCTTTTCACACAAAAAAAAAAAATCGCTTCTCGATGACAACAAGGGTTAGATCTCGGTTAGCTTACCCGGAAGATGCACCTTTTCCTATCTGTTTCTGATTTTCCGAGATCACACAAGGAGCGGGGAAAAGAGCATACGTAGATCTAAAAGAGTAGCAACCGAGAAAAAAAAATACAAACCGAAATAAAATCAAAACTTTGCAAAAAAATTTAAAAATGCGTATTCAGACTTTATACCTCCGAATTCTGACTGTAATGGCCGTATCTTGGGCAAACGGAAACCTTTTTGAGTGAAACGAAAAATGTTCCTGAATGAAAAATGTGCTCCGGACGCAATGGAACAGTCCTTTCAGCCCAAAAATGTACAAAAATTCCATAAAATGGAGATGAGGCAACTCGGCTTCACGATCTCGATCTAAAACAGGAGCGGGTCTTCAAATAGGCTCTGATACCATGTTCGAAAACACAGGTATTCCAAAAGAAGATGAACACCTTCAGTAACCACTCACATAACCAAATCAAAGATCAACACACTGATGTTTTCACATGGTAAAACCCCTACGGGGAAACATCCACGGCCCCAGCCAACGCAGCCACTTGGAGCAGTTTATTAATGCAAAGAAAAAGATTACAAAGAGATTTTACAAGAGATTTTCTCACAATCGATCATTGGCAAATGACCCTCCATGCTCTTTAAATAGAGATCATGGACCAATCGGGTGTTAAGCCACGGATCAATGGTCGTTAAGATCGAGGAGAGTATGAACCGTCGGATCACTCTATGTCGGGAACATATCGTGACCGTCGGATTGCCTAACTACAAATGCATACTAATGCATACTAAGGAAACACACTTTTACCTAACGACATATTAGACCAAGTAGATCTTAACTAACTCCTAAGTGTCTAAATATCCTAACAAGGAGGAGGAGTGGAAGGACCAGATGTGGATGGTGTAGAAACATGTGGAGGGGAGGTAAGAGGATTGGAAGATGGTGCAGACACATGTGGAGAAGAAGCATGACTAGGAGGAGGAGGACCACGCGGTGGAGTAGAGGATTTGGATCAATCTGGTGATGAGGTAGATGGATTAAAATCATGAGAAGCATCAACATGATCCCTCAACCTCTCGATGAGGTTGATGACACTGAAAATATGACACATTAGTGTTTTAATGTAACAAGGCAGTAATCCATATCGCAGACATCTCTGGTACCTGTAATATGTCTTGAGGAAGTGAGGGTCTTGAGTCAGTGTAGGTACCACTCCATGACTAACTATAACTCCACATAGGTGATCCACCACCTCTATACAGACTCTTTGACATAGCATGCATGGACTATGTACCATAGGTTTCTCCTCTACCTCCTCCATCACCCCATCCCATTGGGAAGGCTCATACCCAATTACAATAAATTACATGTGCATTAAATAAGACATAAAAATATGTAACTAGATTTATCAAAACATAATGATAATATTACCTCTCTCAATTGGTGGCTCGACTACTACAAATAGGATGTTTGGACATATTCTCCAATCCATCCCCATGTATGAGTACTATACAACATCAAGGACAGGATTTTGCTCTCCAACCAAAAATAACATACCTCCCTACCAACTGGAGTACACGACCCCTATTGGGAAACAACTACCCCCACATGTGCATAAACACATCAAACATAGGCCTAGGTGGAAAGTAGGGTACTCCTATTTAAGTGGCATGAACCCACTCAAAAATAATGTATATAACTCTAATGTGAATGGGAAGAATCTCCTCTTAGATAAAATGACGTGACAACGATCTAACACAAAACAAAATTGTCTGGAGAAAATCTTTGCCCACCTAATAAATTGGGGCCTCTACACCATACTATCTACATAATACATCAAAGAGAAAATAATGTGATGCCCCTCAAAGGTAAAGTGTGACAGTGTCATGATAATAAAACAAAGACACTTAACTTCCTCTCTATGAAATGAACTCATCCACATCTGACCGCCAGAAACCTGGAATCTCGAAGCGGAAAGAACATCTAGATTGACATATCTCTGCACATATGTCAGTTGGGTCTCTTGTGAAACACTAGGAGGTATATCAGGGAACTGGGGCCAAACCCCCCACCCCCCTCTTAGAAAACCCAATGATGAAATAAACATCCTCCTCCATGGGTTGATACCATTGATCGGGCCGACTCTAAATGTTTATCAATCATGATCCCAATGATGGATCAATTGTTGTAACAACAAAGAGTTCTCTCTGGGGGATGTACCCTCCTCATAAAACTTGAGGAAGCCAATATCCATCAAAATTTCATGTGTTTGTGTTGTTATAATAGGGAGAATGAACAACTCCCTCTCCCTCTCCTAAGCCTTTGACCCATGTACAAAGTTGTACATTTCGACCCATTGCTACTACTCCTCCTCCTCTCATCATCATCGTCTTTGATTCACATAAGAATATTTTTAAGCACATATATAAATTAAATTAATTGAAATTATAAAACACACACACACACATAAATAACTCATATTTAACAAAAACCAAAATTAATTTGCGTTTTCAAAACAGTGTAGAAAAGTAAATGGTGCACCTAAAACAGTAACTAAGCACCACGATCGTTGTTATATATATAAAAGAAAACATCACCAAATGGTGTTGTTGTTATAACGCATTGGTGCTCCACGTTTATTGTCACACCGACACAGATTTTAGCAATGTGTCCCATAAAATGAACCACGTTGCTAAATTGTGAAATTTTCGGCCTAGTTTCGTGCTCTTTATAGCACCAGTGCATTTTCTAGACATAGATGCACCAATAGGTTAAATTATTTTATTGCAAATTAATCGATGCGATGTGTTAATACTAAGGCATTGGGGCTACCCTATTATTGGAGAACCACCAATTTGTTTAGCAGTGCGTTGTGTTGTATAGAGCACTAGCAGTGGGGCATCCAAATCAATGCCCTCGTATGCCAAGTCGTTAAATATTTTCCCGGTGCGGTTGTGTTAACAACACCAATGCATTTTATTTACATGCATGCACCACTATGCTAAATTTTATGCACTACAAACTTAATGTTAAGTTTGGTTCAACTAAACATATCGATGCTTCCATATCCTCAAAGCGTCATCATGTTGTTTATCATAGTGGTGCCAAGTCATTATATATTTTCTCAGTGTAGTTCATTAAACTACATCGGTGCATTTTGTTGACATGGACACATCGCTACACTAAATTGGACACATTGCTACACTAAATTTTATGGGCCCTAATCTCATTGATGTTCTTTGTAACATCGAAAAAACCAGTGTGTCATTGTTCCCAACGCACCAGTCACGGGCCATCACTAAAGAAACACTGCTACGTTTATTTTTATAATTTATCGTGGTGATTTTCTTCGAACAACATTGGTGTGTATGGTTAGTTTTTACGCACCGATGCGTACCATTAGGGTTTACTCACCAATGGACCACATATATTTTTGCAAAGACACATATTTTAGCAGTGCATCCCATAATATGCACCATGTTGTTATATTGTGAAATATTCGGTGTCGTGCTCTTTACAACCATGGTGCATGTGTTGGACCTAGGGGCACCATTAGGTTAAATTGTTATATTTCAAATTAAGCAGTGAAAATGCATTAATATGAATGCACTGGTGATACCATGTCATTGGAGCACTGGGATTTTGTTTGGTAGTGCATTTTTTTGTTTAGAGCACCAGAAACGAGGTGTCTAATGAGATGCCCGACTATGCAAAGTGGTTTGTTCTTTTTCCCGATGTGATTTGTTTAACAACACCGGTGCATTTGGTTAAAATGGACGCACCACTGCGCTAAATTTAAAAAAATGTAAGCTTAGTGGGGCGCTTTATTAAATGAAACGCACCAATGCTCTAGTGTTCCCAGAGCACCAACATGTTGGTTAGCGTTGTGTTGTATTTTGTAACACACCACTAACAAGGCATCACAAAATATGCACCACTATGTTTAATTTTAGAATTAATCATGTTGATTTTATTTGAACAACACTAGTGTGTGCTATTAGAGTGTATGCATTGGTGGTGGCTCTTATTATGCATTAAATAACAAGATGCGCCACTTTGGGATGAGCCAAAGTGTTCAAGCGCACCGCGTAGAATTTGAAAAAAAAAATGAAAAAATAGTCAAATTTAAATCCAATTTAAAATTTGAATTGGATGAAAATGCAAATAGGAAGGTCATAAATAGTTTACCTGGACTCTTATGTCGTGAGGAGGCATGGTTCCACTGTTGAGAGGAAATGAAAACTCATGGTAATTTCCAAAATTTAGAAATGTGTGGAATCTACTAGTGGAGCTATCGAACTAGTTGTATAGCACTGCAAATAGGGCATCCTTGGAAGGAGAATGAGCATAGGTTCTTATGGAAGCATAGAATGAAGTCTAATAATAAAAATAGGTTTGATAAATATTTTTTGTTTACCCTACCACTATGTGCCTAATGATAGGGAGATGCATTGGGTCATAAAGTTCAATGTCACTAGGGCGCTTTGTTCGATGCTTTTTTTTTATGATAATGTATGAAAATGCTTCTGACAAGTTAAGCACCAGGGTGTCATTGTTTATATGTGCACCCATGCGTTTGTATCTTACAGGCGCATCGCTAAAAAAACCTCTGCAAAAACCTTTGACCACCTACCTCCGCTAACAACCTCCACTATAAATAGAGAAAAGATATTTTTTTCTGGTATGTTTCGTAAAAACCTTCCCTACAAGGTGTTCTCCTTGTAGTGGTAAAATGTTAAGTTGTTTATTAAATATATAGATGATTTATATGGTTACAATGAAAAGAGGTGTAATAAATTGGTATATTTGTTTAAACGATACAACACATTAATGTAATAATTATATCCAAACACAATAATTAAAATATCAAAATGTTATTATAAAAAAATATTTTATTTTCTTATGATTGATTGAAATTTTGTTAAGAAAAAACAAGAAGTTGCATTTACCTACCTACAATGTGGAAAAAATCAACACTAAAACATATCAGTGCATTATATTAATTTGAACACAATGGTGTGATTCATACATATTTATGCACCAATGCATTTTAATGAGTATTACACACTAGTACGAACACCCATAATAAAAGCATCAGTTCTCCTAACAACAACAAAAGAATCATTCTTGTTACCACTACCATTATTGTTATCATAATCATTACAAGACATTACTATTATCATAATTGTTACAAGACATTAATTTCACAAGGTATTGTACACATTGGTGTTTTCATATATGTAATACACACGAATGTTGTTATTATATAAAATATGAACTAAGGCTTCAAAACTATATAATACGCACTAGTGCATATTATGTATTTTTAAGACCTTGGTGCATAAGAAATATTGGCACATCAATGCATATTATCGATAGAAGCACACTGGTGCTTTCAATATATAATATACACAATAAGGATTCAAAAATATATAATACACACCAGTGTGGGTGTGTGTGTAAGCCTTGATGTGTATCAAATGTTAGTGCATAAGTGAATATTTTATAGATTTTGGCACACCAATGTGCATTATCAATATAAGCACACCAACAAAAGGCCTTCAATAGAACCTACAACCACCCAAAAATCTTAGTTATAGTGACAATTTTCCCCAATCTTGTAATACTAAAAACCTCCACTATGTGGTGTTTTCAATGTAGTGGATAAAAAGAACATATGGATGGTGCATGGGAAAATGAGGCTTGGAGTCTCCATCTAAGTTAAAAAACGTTGTTAATACTCATCATTTTTCTAAATTTTGATTTTTCTGTTACTTAGAATCTTTGCACATAGGCGAGGAAGAAAAAAAATGTTTAAAAATTGGATCCCTCCTTTTGAGGATCCCCCAACCAACCCACAAGTAAATCCTATGTCCTCTACATCTAATGTTTTGTGTGCTTGCATTATATATTTTTTTCAATCACCTTTTGGACTAAACATCAATGTTATGTGGTCTTATGGGTTTAAAAAAAATGAAAGAAAAGTAAACATACTCCCATGGACGCAAAGAAAACTCTCCAAGATGTTGTAATGTGTCTATATTTTTGTTTTGATTTTGTTGTAGTAGCTACATTGGCGTTATACCTACCCTTTAGTTGTGTAATGTCCCTGATCTGAAACCCTTTGTAATTATACATATAGGCTAGTGAGCCATTGGAACCAAGTGTAAATGTAATGTATATGTAGGTTGGTGAGTCGTTGACACATGTTTTTTGGTGTTGCACGCATTTCAGCAAGTGTGCTGAGAATTGTTATAAAAACAAGGTGTGCACATTTTGTGTGTTGTGCGCACCTAGGAAAGTGTGCACATTGCATTGTGTTGTGTGCACTTGGGTAAGTGCATAGTAATGATCTCGAAGTGCACAGAGTTGAGATGTGTGTGTGTGTGTGTGTGTGTGTGTGTGTGTGTGTGTGTGTGTGTGTGCATATATATATGGCTATATATGTTTTGAGGGTGGAGAACCTGTGTGATTATGGGGCTGGTGAGCCTAGACGTAGATAGGTCAATGCACCTATCCATGTAAATATAAGCATGGTTATTAATATAATATTTCATCATTGCATGCAAATAGGATTAGACGAAAATAGATGGGGGGCTAACTCCACCAAAAAGGGAAAAAGGGAGGAATATTTTAATAATATTTCTGAAAAGTGTAATGTGGATATGTTTTAATCCTAAGTTCCTAAGGGAAAGGAACGAGTCACCAAGTGGCTTAAAGCTATTCTAAAGGTGACAAGTGTCAAGTGGAAGGCATGCAATATATATTGTTGGCATTAGTGTATTTTGGGAATTTTTATGATTATTCAGAGGGGGAATTGGAAAAATATTATTGATTTGGTAGGCTCTCGAGAGTGAAAGGGGGTCGGACTATATGGAAAATTTGATTATTACCTTATCTTCATAGAGAATCTTGTAAGGAGTGGTGGTGCTATAATATGAGTTTATTGTTGAGGAGACAATTTGACAGACAATGAGAAATCTATATGGGTGAGAGATTGGATGATGAGAAGTGGTTGTCAAACCCAAAAGCATACTCTCCAGGTGAGAGTATCGTTGAGAATTATTCTCAAGTGTATTGAGCATTAGTCATAGGGCTTAGAGACTTCTTGTCTGACATGTTGTTGGTAACCCTGGGAAGGGAAGTGGGGAAGTCAAAGGACTATTGAGCATAGAAGGGGCACACTTCCTTGGGTGTGACAGGTGCATGGGGAATGAGGGACTATGGGCTAGTTGCAATAGTGAGCACCTAGGATTGAGAAATTATGCTAAGAGTTAGACCTTAGTGTGTCACTGGAAGTATTTTTCCCTGGTGGAGTTGAGCCCCAGCTCAGGGGTGACCTATTGTTGAAATATTATGAGCAACAACATTTATGGTTGGGAGAAGTGGTTGAGTCAAGGCCATAGATGGTGACTTTCATAAACGATAAGTGTTCTTAATGTACTTTTCTTGTTTACCGTGTGCTTTTTTATCTATGTTTGACATGGGTTAATTCTTGTATGTTGTTGCATATAAGTATTTGGTGTTATTATGTTTAATGTTTCTTGCACACATACATATGGTTCTTATAACATGTATTTGTAATTGTAGTTAATCTTGTGATTTTGGCTATGAGTCATCAAGAAGAGGATTGAGTGGTCGGGTGCACAAGATTGTATCATGTGTGCATCAAGAGGATGGAATCCATGCGTGCATTTAAAGGAATAGACCCTGTGCACAATGAAATCAAAAGTGGCGCATGATGCTTAGATGGATGTGCACACAGTTAATGAGTTACTTCCATCATTTAATGTTGTATTGAAAAGATATTGATTCTTCCACTGTTATAGGTTGAGTGGCTCGACTCATGCTTGGGTTGAACGTGTTACTTCAAGTGATATTGCACGGACTTTTGTTCGAGTAGAATTTGCACAGTGAGACTTCAAAGTAACATTGCTCGGTAGTATGTTGGGGATTTTATAGTTTGGTTGACTTAGAGATATAGAAGTTGAGGTTGTGTGACGTGGCCCAGCCTAGGGTGGCTAGGGATGTTACATTATGGTATCAGAGCATGTGTAAGGTGGTAATGGGACTCAATGGGAGACTAGGGACGTTACATTATGGTATCAAAGCATGTGTAAGGTGGTAACATGACTCGGTGGGAGACTGGGTACATCACATTATGGTATTAGAGCGATTGGTTCAAAACTGGACTTGTATGGGCCATAGTCTAGTATGAATAGATGTGTGTGCTAAGAATTGGTGTTGTGCAGTGCAAAGTTTAGTTTATGAAAAAAACTATTGGTGTGCAGTATAGATTTGTGATGTGCACAAGAATAGTGATGCATGGGTGTGCACACTAGAGTTTGGAATGTTAAAATTATCCAAGAAATCCAAGGGAAGGAATCTGTCAAAATGGTGCAAATTTTTCATGTAGTTTTTTCATGAAACCATCTAACAAATCTTAAGTGCTTGCACATTTTGCAAAATTTTCAGCGAAAAGAGCAAGACAGAGTTAGTGCAGAAGGTTAAAAGCATGGAATATGGATAAAGGACTTACAATCATGATTATGAATTTGAGGATCTATATGTCGGTTTGGGTGTTGATGGTACAAAATACAAGGAGGAGTGAATGAACTTGGTAGAAACCATAAAAGGACTACAGAAAGATGTCTAGAGATATAAGGTTGATAATGAAAGGATTATGAGAGCCAGGGAGCAACAAGATGACTTCAATGTCAAATTGATGTAGAGTTTAGATAGAATAGAAAATAAAAGGGATAAGGAAACAGATTCGAGTAAATCAAGAAGTCGCAGGTCTCGTGATGAGAAAATAAGAGAGGAAAGAAGTGTTGGTAAGCATTCTTTCAGGAAATCACACAATAGCTCAAGTGCATCTCCTATCAAAAAGAATAAGAGAAGGACTGGGGTGGATGAGCTACAAAGAGAAATGAATAAGATTAATCCTCCTACCTTTGATGATGAGCACAAGAAGGACAAAGATGTGGAGACCTTGTTGTTGAGTATGAGGAAATACTTCCACCTACATTACTATTTTGCACAGGAAGAAGGGAGAATTCCTATCTATCAGTTAAAAGGAAAGGCATCAACGTGGTGGGATCAATATGTGCAAGTGCAACGCATTGATCAGAATAAAGTGACTTGGAGGGAGTTCAAGAGGTATTTCCAAAAGAAACAACTTAACCAAGTGGTAATATGATAGGAAGATGAAGGATTTCTTTGAAATCAAGCTCGAGAACATGATGATAGATGAGTACGAAAGGATATTTTTAGAGTTGTTGAAATGTGTTCCTTTCATCAAGGATTAACATGTGAATATTCAGAGGTACTTGAGTGGGTTTCCCTCATTTATCAGTGACAAGATATAATATGATGACCCTAAGAGATTGGAAGAAACCATAAGGCATGCTAAGTGTCTTTATGAGAAACAAAAGGGAAGATCGACTTTCCAAAATACTTGGGAAGATAATATGAAAAGCAAGGTGGAACAAAGGAAGAAGGGATCTAAGCCGCCAATTTTTAGAAATATTGTGTAAGGACAGACGACTCTCCAGGATCCTAAAATGTCGGAAAGAGTGGGAAAAAATTCACGGCAACAACCTATGCAGTGTTGGGGTTGTGGCAGAAATCATATGTTCAGATATTTGCCTCAAAGAGATGATAAAGAGAGGACTATGCATAGTGTACAACAAGTTGCGACAGTTGAAGACATGAGTGGAAATGTGCCTAGGATTTATGCAGTGCGGGATAACAACTAGGTGGAGTTTCAGTCGCACGTAATCAAGGTGGAAGGTAATATTAACGACCAACCCATTGTTATTTTAATTTACTCAGAAGCTAGTCATATTTATCTAGATCCTAAGATGGTGGAAAGATTCCATTTTCCAAGAAGCAAGCTTGGAAAATCATGATTGGTGTAGTTAGCTATAGGAGCAAAGAGGAAAATTAATGAGATGGTCAAGGCATGTCCAATGGAAATGATTGGACTAGGCACAAAGGATTATTTGAATAATATACCTTTGGACTCATATGATTTCCTCATTGGTATGGATTGGTTGGACAAGCACCATGATGTCTTGGATTGTTACAATAAGGCATTCACTTGTTTGGATGAGGGAAGAAATTTGAGAATAGTTCAAGGCATTTCGAGAGTTGTGACTATAAGAGAAATTTCATCCTTGAAATTGAAGAAAAGTTACAGGAAAGGATGCCAAGTATTTGCAACGTGCATGGAAGAGGCACCTAAGGATAAAGTTCCAAGTGTGGAAGATTGCGTAGTGATGAAATATTTTGACGATGTCTCTAAAGACATACCAGGATTGCCTCTAAAAATAAATATTGATTTCTCTATAAATCTAATGCCAAGAGCAGCACATGTATCCTAGACTCCTTATAGGATGAGTACACCATGGTTGAAGGAGTTACAGATGCAAATTGAAGAGCTTCTAAAAAAGGGGTATATATTGAGACTTTGTATCGACTTCAGGAAGTTGAACAAGGTAAAAATGAAGAACAATTATCATTTTCTAAGGATAGATGACCCGTTCGATCAGCTCAGAGGAGCACATATATTTGCCAAGATATATCTCATATTTGGTTATCACTAGGTGAAAATTAAGGAAGAAGACATCAATAATATTTCCTTCAAAACAAGGTATGGTCATTACGAGTTTATAGTGGTGCCTTTTGGGTTGTTGAATGCACCAATTGTCTTGATGTGTTTGATGAATGGAGTTTTAAGAGAATACTTGGAAAATTTTGTCGTCGTATTTTTGGATGACATTCTTATTTACTCAAGGTCTGAAGACGAGCATGAGAAACACTTGAGGATGGTGTTGCAGGTGTTGAGGGAGAATTAGCTTTATGCAAAGCTGAGAAAGTGTCCATTTTATCAGTGACATATTCATTACTTGGGTCATATTATTTCAGAGGAAGGAATAACCATGGGCCCAACAAAGATAAAAGATATTGAAGAATGGTCAACACCAAGAAATTTCGCAGAGGTAAGATCCTTTATGGAACTAGTAGGGTATTACAGAAGGTTTATTGAAGGATTCTCAAAGATTGTGCATCCAATCACATCCATGCAGAGGAAAGGTGTGTGATTTGAGTGGACTCTGGATTGAGCAAGGAGTTTTCAACACTTGAATAATTTGTTAGCAAGTGCGCCAATTTTGAAAATTGATGATCCAAATGTGTGCATGGATGGATGCAAGGAAGGAATCGATGGAGTTCTAATTCAGAATGAGCATGCGGTGTGCTACGAATCAATGAAGTTGAAAGATCATAAAAGGATCTATGTTGCGCATGACTTGGAATTGGCAGCCATAGTGCATTTTTTGAAGATGTGATGACATTATCTCATGGGTAAAATATTTGAGCTGAGAACATACCACTTTGGTCTGAAGTATCTGTTTGGACAACCAATTTTGAATGCCAGACAAAGCAGGTGGTTATAATTCCTTAGTGAGTATGACTTCGACATAAAGCATATCATAGGAAAAGAAAAAAAGGTGGTTGACGCACTCAATGGGAGGATGCATGAGATGCGTGCTACAACCATTGGCATGTATCAAACCAATTTTTGTGACAGAATATAAAAAGTTTCCAAATCAAATATGCACTATGTGGACATAAAAGAGACTTTACAGCAAGGTATGTCGTATCATAATTTTGAAGGTTATGAGCTAAGACAGGATGAGATCCTCATGTATAGACACAAAGTCTATGTGTCAAATGATTAGGAGTTGAAGAGCCTAATTTTGTCAGAGATGCATAAGGTTCCTTATGCTGGACATCTAGGTTACTAGAAGACAATTGTCGTAGTTAAGAAGTAATACTTTTTGCTAGGTATGAAAAAGGAAGTTGTGGATTTCATTATCAGATGTATCGAATGTCAGAGGGTCAAGGTTGAGCACATACATCTAGTTGGTTTGCTACAACCCTTTCCAATCACTGAATGGAAGTGGGAAGTTATAAAAATGGATTTTATAACTAAGTTTCCTAGGACTGCTAAGTGTTCTAAGTTAGTAGCAAACTATTGTGGGCCATTTGAAATCCTAGAGAGGATTAGTCTCGTCGCTTATATGCTTTCATTTCCTGCATCCTTGTGTATTCATAAATTTTTCCATGTGTCATTTCTTAAGAAGTACATACTTGATGCTAATCATATCATTGATTGGAATGTGATTTAGGTGGATCCAGAAGGTGGATTTCAAGTGTGACCGATTTGCATATTGGATCAAAAAATCAAGAAGCTTAGGAATCGAGTCACGGAGCTAGTAAAGGTCCAATGGACCTGGTATAGTCCCAAGGATGCAACCTGGGAATGCGAGGATGCTATGCGAACAAAGAATCCACATCTTTTTGATGATTTTTGAAATTTT
>ML780172.1:701553-719274 GCA_009831015.1 Picea engelmannii | reverse complement strand
TATTTGTTGTTATTTTGTTTAAAGTTGCTTGCACATGTAAGTATGGTGCTTATAGTCTGTATTTATAGTTGTGCATGGATATGACAAATGTGGATGGTCTTTCCAGTTAAGTTAACCTTGTGATTTTGGTTATGAGTCATCAAGAAGAGGATTGAGTGGTCATGTGCACATGCTTGTAGTATGTGTTCATCAAGAGGTTGGAATTTGTGTGTGTGTTTAAAGGAATAGACGCCATGCATAGTGAAATCAGAATTAGCTCATGACGCCTAGATGAATGTGCTCAAAATTATGTTGTGTGATCAATATGATGGTGTGCACAGTTAGTGAGTTACTTCCGTTTCTTAAGGTTGTATTGAAAAGATATTGATACTTCCACTTTTATAAGTTGAGTGGCGTGACTCATACTTGGGTTGAGCACGTTACTTCAAGTGATACTATGGGGACTTGTGTTAGAGTAGAATCTACACAATGAGACTTCAAAGTAACATTGCTTAGTATTATGTTGGGGATGTTACAGTTTGGTTGACACAAAGCTACATAAGTTGAGGTTGTGTGACATGGCCCAACCTGGGGTGGATGGGAACGTTACATTCTAGTAAGGTGGTAACAGGACTCAGTGGGAGAATGGGGATGTTACATTATGGTATCAAAGTGTGTGTAAGGTGGTAATGAGACTCAGTGGGAGACTAGGTACATTACAAGTTGGAATTATACCAACCTTGCAATGGGTGTTATACCTACTATGCAATTGTCATTATATAGTCACCTTTTAACTTGGGTTTATGAAAACCTATTTTTTGGGTCACCCAATCACACAACATTTTCTTCAATTAATGTTAATTATTATGTTGATGATGTTTTATTTGAGATGCCAAGAGCATCAAATGGAAATTGTATTCAAATTATAGCTAGCCTGTTTGTAGTGATGTTATAGGTATGTGTTTGTTTCAATTTTTGTTCATTGACATATCCAAATATGTTTAGGCTAACAAAAATGTCATTGCACTGTGCAATTTATCCCTTCTACTTAGGGTAGGAATACAATGAGGCTTTGATCTTCCTTGCAAAACATTATAAACAATATCAAAGAGGATCATCCCATAGAAATTGTTATTCTAAAGAATCCCCTTCATCTTGTCTTTTACAATAATGAAGATGACAAATCATTGATGATGTCAAACTAGATCCATTAATGGTAAGTTTGCACATGATTTTGGTGCCCTATTTATGTTGATACAACATGTTTCAATTAGATGTTCTTGTTTTTGTTTCTATTGATTTAATGGTTTTTATTCGTCCTTTGTAGGATGAGAAAGAAATGGTGCTCAAAGTGTGCGATAAAGAAGAACTAGAATGAAGAGCATATGAGGTGGTAAGTTTACCTCCTTGACTTATGTATTGTTAACATGTTTCCATGTTAACATTATGAATTATCACATGTCATGATAGCATTATTTTGAATTGATTTACAATGGACCTTATATTTTCTGTCTTAACAAGACTTTAATAAATTGGTCTATGTGCCTACAATAACAAATGTTGGCCATTCTATCGTTGATTATCAAAGGATAAATCTAGAGATGGTGAGGCCAGTCCCATGTTTAATTTCAATTTGATTATCCTAGTTGGTACTAGTTGGTTGATTTTCTTGTTTTATAAATTGTTTCCATTACATATATCTCACACCCTCTATGTTCAACAAAAAACCAATGATGAGATGGTCGTCAACAATGATGTTTCCTAAGTGGAGCTAGGGAATGAAGCCAAGGAATTAGATCATGGGGCGATGATGTAAACTGTACCAAACTCAGAAAAAATAGTTGAAGATAGAGATTGTGATTCAAATAGGTTGTGAATTATAAGCACAACCTACCATTATGTATACAAAAGAAATTCTTAAGAACACACCTCACACCCAAGGAAGTGTGGGAGGCAAGAAGTGGCAAGAGGGATAAGTGGTACAATGATATGGAAATCGGCACCATTTCTAGGAGTAAGCACCTACATGTGACAATTTTATTTTCCAAAATTTTCGGCATGTATCCAATTACTTCAAAGAAGCAAAACAAGTCTAAATTTTGTTTTGAGATAAAGCACCAACTTAATGGTTAAAAAGCATAATTTAACTAGTATCTATATTCTTTCGATTTTTTTTCAATTCCTAATCCTATTAATCACCTATTTATATTTCACAATTTACTAATTAGGTGAAGAAATTCTCAAAATAAACTCTTCTGAAACATTTTGATACTATGTTTGACAAAACAATGTTATTAATTACAATGTCTCTTCTCATACATAAGTTACTATTATATAACTTATGTATGATGTTATGATCGAGTTACTATTATATGATGTTTACTATTATATAACTTATGTATGATGTTATGATCGAGTTACTATTATATGATGTTATGATTGATGGAAATGTTGTTATTATATTATTCCTTTTAACTCTAGCCAAATGTGCTTAGTTTGGATGATTGAACATAATTTATGTTATGATTGATATAATAACATTATAACAATGTTGTTATTTTTTTAATTCTAGCCATATGTGTTTTGTCAAATGTGTTTAGCTTGGATGATTGAACATAGTTTGTTTTGGATGTGCCTTTAATCCTTATTAATCTTTTTTTTTAAGTTTTTTTAAATGTGCTTCACGTTTCTCTTTACATTATGAGAATGTAAACAACATATTACTTAGTACTTTTAGAGCTAAAGAAATAATAATGTTAGCGTTGTGAAATACAACAATGTCAATGTTAATAGTTGTAATTGTTCTCACAATTACAACTCTTGTTTGTTCTCACAATTACGAAGAATGTTAACCATCTCTTTAATTTTTTCTTCGTAAAAATGCTAAATTGTGAGTGTGATGGTAAAATTATATTAATGTGAGAAGTTAATTTCGTTTTCACCATAATTATTTGCATTTATTTATATTATATTTTGCTTAGTATGTTTCATGTTATTGTTTAAATGGTTTAAAAAAGTAAATAATGCTTAATGCTATTATGTTATTATTATTAACTATAATGATGTTAACATTATTAAGTGTAGTTCTTCCCATCATAATTATTTGCATTTATTTATATTTATATTTTGCTTGGTATGTTTCATGTTATTGTTTAAATGGTTTAAAAGGTAAATAATGCATAATGCTATTAATGTTATTATTATTAACTATAATGATGTTAACATTATTAAGTGTAGTTCTTCCCATCATAAGAGTGTAGTATATTGTTAAACAAATTATTAAATATACTTTTAAATATATTAGAATGTACTTAGTTATGACAAATGATGTTTTTAAGTATATTTCATGTTTTTTATTAGATTATCTTTTTCAAATGTTAATGTTATCGACATTAATGATACTAATGTTATTAGCTATAGAAATTCTTGACAATACTTGTGTTAAACAAAATGGGTTAGTAAGTGCTTTTACTATTTCACAACATTATGGGTTAGGAAGTTTCTTTATTAAGTAATTGTAAACATGTTTTTTTACTAATTCACAATATGATAGGTCAACAAGCTTCCTTATTAAATAATTTTTGACATGATAGATAAGCAAGTTAGATCATTTTGTTGCAAACATATCCTCATCTAGCCATTTTAAGTAAGCAAGATTTACTTGATCATTTTGATGCACGATTGGTTTGATCATTTGTTAGCCCTGAGAACTAGCTCAATTGGTTGGTGCCACTATTGTCAAGATGTTGTGGATAATCCAATGCTCTATGCAAGTCCATGATTCAATTCCCATCAGGTTAGGCAGACTAAGTCTATGCCACTTGCTTTACTCTACATACCATCCTCAGAATGGGGGGAAGTGCCCAAGAATTTCCCATTGAGTTGTTTCCAAGGAAAATATATATATTGATTTGATCATGTGTTACAAACTCCTCCTCTAAAACCTTTAGATGATCATAACTTTTCAAAATTCTTATAAAAAAAAATTTAGTACCTATAGAAATTCTCGACAATACTTGTATTAAAAGAAATAAGTCGGTAAGTTTTTTTACCATTTCACAACATTATAGGTTAGAAAGTTTCTTTATTAAGTAATTCTCAACATTTTTCTATACTAATTCATTATATGATACATCAACAAGCTTCGTTATTAAGTAACTTTTGAAATGATAGGTAAGCAAGTTAGATCCTTCTCTCAACACTAGAAATTTCCGACAATACTTGTGTTGAATGAAATAGGTCATTAAGTTTCTTTATTATTTCACAACATTATAGGTTGGAAAGTTTCTTTATTAAGTAATTCTCAACATGTTTCTTTACTAATCCACAATATGATAGGTCAACAAGCTTCCTTATTAAGTAATTTTGGCATGATAGGTTTAGGCAAGTTAATTAGATCATTTTGTTGCAAACTTATCCTCCTCTTGTCATTGCAAGTAAGCAATATTGACTTGATCATTTTGATGCAAGATTGATTTGAGCATTTACTAGCCCTAAGAGCTAGCTCAATCGGTTGTTGCCATCATTGTGAGGATGTTGTGGATAATCCAATGAATTATGCAAGTCCATGATTCAATTCCCACAAGGTTATGCGCAAAATGTCTATACCACCTACTTTACATTACATACCATCCTCAAAATGAGGGGAAGTGCCCAAGAATTCCCCGATGAATTATTTCCAAGGAAAAAAATATTGATTTGATCATTTGTTGCAAACTCCTCCTTTAAAACCTTTAGATGATATAACCTTTTAGAATTCTTATAATTTTTTGTTATTTTTTTGTTTTTTAGAATTTAACCTATTCATTATTCATGTAATCCCACCAAGGAAAAATGTCATTATTAAATAGTTATTTATTAAATAGGATAACAAATGTAATTGAGACATTCATTAGCTGATAACATTATTGTTTTGAACAATTATTTTCAGACTTTTGGTTATCTTGTCATGTCAACATTATATCATTGTAAACAACATAAGAGATGAATTATAAATTGACAACATAGATCAAGAACCTTATTATATTCCATTTACAAGTATACAAGTATATAAAGCGATGAAAATATACTATGTAGAGGGAATGAATGTCGACATTAGAAATCATTAGGTCCGGAGGTGATCCAGATTTAGGAGTGGAACGAACTAATTAACAAATTGAATACAATAAACACAGAGATATGAAGAATAACACAGATATCCAGTGAACAATATCTTCTATTGAATACTGAAATAGGTTGAAACTGTAAAACTGCATAACTGAAACACTTTCTCAAATGGTGGTAGTTATCTCTGAGAAGAGATGTGGTTTCTATGCACATCCGTCTAAGAAGAATGAATTACAATGAGGCTCTAGAGGCATTTTTGATATTACTCATAAATTCTCAAACCCTAGACATCCAAAAATCTAACCCTAGGAGGTGAAACATCAAAAATCATGTGGGCCCCTATGGGTAAGTTGGTACCTCAACTTCCCAGGGTCGTAACTTTTGCATATGACCTCCATTTTAGGCGTGTGATATCCTGTTGGAAAGGTCTTTCATAGAACTACACATTATGCCCTCAAACTCTGACTTCGTCTATAGTTTGACTGTGGCGAGCCAAAAAAAGCATTGTTTAGGCCTCCAAAACGGACTTGGAAGTACATCAAGATGTGATGACATGAAAACATACAAAATAATCCAGTTGGATTAGGTGAGAGGCCACCAATATCCACCTATAAGATGTGTAGGGCTTTACACAGCCCCAGAAGTGTGGAACCCACAATTACAAAGAAGTATAGAAGAACGTGTTGAACTAAAAATGGACAAGAGAAGCTAGTTCGAATAGGCGGGTGGCCACCAATAGCCATGATCTAGGTGTATATTGGTGGCCACCCACCTATTCCACTGGCTCGAAAAACAATTTTCCACCTTCGTAATTTTTTGGGTTCCAAACTTCTGGGGTCGTTTTGAGTCCCTAAACGATTTTTGGGTATTTGGGTCCCAGGTGACTACGAAAGCACTCACTTGGGCCAGTCGTAAATTGTTCCTCTTGGTTATACCTTTCCAACAGGCTATTGTGCACCTAAAATGGAGATCGTATGCAAAAGTTACGACCTCAGGAAGTTGATGTACTAACTTACCCAAACGGGGCCCACATGACTTTTGGTGCTTCATCTCCTAGGGTTAGGTTTTTGGATATCTAGGGTTTTCTACATTATTGTTTATTATAAAAGGACTTCAAATCCTCATTGTAACCATCTTCTTGGAAATGAGCGCAACCATCACATCTCTTCTCAGAGATAAGTCGCCACCATTCCAGCAAGCTTGGTTTCCGCTACATTTTACAGTTTCAGCTTATTTCCTTATTGAATAGAAAACCAGTTTTACTGTATCTCTGTTATTTTGTGTTAAGAATATTTTAATAATCAATATTCATTTTTTTCTTCTCTTAAAATCTAGATCAGTGGTATCAGAGTGGTCTTCTCCTTGTCGTCTTAATGCATGTCCCAAACGAGGTTAGGGTACAAAGAATTGGGTCTTGAGCTTGTTTCTCTTGAGGACAAAAGCTCTCACACGCCCAAATGACATCTCATGGAAAGAGAAAAGAAAGATGACAAGACAAGAGATCCTTTCAAAATGTTCCTTGAGGAATCCCTCACACAACAGAAGAATGAGATGATGTATAGTTTCACGCAAATCCTTTGGCGGCTACCAATAGGTGACACATCTTCCTCAAGTGAAGGCATCGCCCCCTTCAAGGTACAAATCAAATTTGATATTCCTATATTTTAAGGTCAGATAGACGCAAATTCTATAGACAATTAGTTGAATCTACTAGAAGGGTATTTTTCTATCCATAACTTTTCGAATAGAGAAAAGATTACTTTTGTGCTCCTCAAAGTCGTTCCCCATGTCAAAGATTGGTGGGAAACTTTCTATGAGAAAAAGGAAACAAAGGAACCCTCATTATTTCTAGTCACGACCACCTGGGAATCCTTCAGGGATGTTATTAAGGAACAATACTACCCTTTTGGAAGTTATGACGACTTGTATACCAAATTGCGGCAAGAAAGAGACCAAGCAATGCCAGAGTTCACAAATATCTTCCATATCTTGCGTACCAAGCTGGGTATCAAATATTCAGAGCAACATGTGGTGCTCAAGTATCACGGTGCTTTGCATAGATACATCTAGACCGAAATGGAATTTCTAGACATCTCTTCATTGGGCACGGCCCACAGATATGATGTCAAAATCGAGCAGAAGCTTAAACAAAATACACGGTAATTTGGGCCTGGGAACCCCTCACAGCAAAAGCTAGGAAAGGGCGGCCCCAACCCACAAAAGAAAAGGACAGAGCAAAGATGGACAATATCATAACAACCAGTCCAAGCCGCAATTAAAGAAGGACACCATAAAGACAAAGAAAGATACCGGGAAGTGGTGCGACTTCCATAAGAACCCTTGGCATAACTCTGCTGACCATCACTCAAAGCAGTCACTGGTGGCCAAAGTAAAAGCCTATGAATCAGATGCGGGTTATGACTCTGAGTCAAAACTAGAAAAGGGAAGATGGATCATTGATGCGGAACCTAGTTCCACCTTTGCTACCACCAAGCTCCATCCTGGTGAACCAAACGAGCCAGAAGAAGGAGAGTGCCTCTTCCACTCATAGATGTGGGTAAAAGGAACCCCACTGCACTTCATCATTGATAGCAGTAGCCAGAAAAACCTCATCTCAGCAGAGTTTGTCAAGCGGTTGTCCCTGACGACAACGCTGCACCCACAACCCTACACCATTGGATGGCTCCACCAAGGAAGCGATCTCCGCGTCATCCAACAATGTTGATTGTCATATGGCATCAAGCCCTTCAAAGATGAGGTATTGTGTGATGTTGCTCCTCTCGAAGTTTGTAATTTTCTTTTGGGCCAACCTTATTTGTGGAAACATCATGTTGTATATGATTCTAGGCCTCGTAGTGTTATTATTACTTTGAACAGGAAATTGTATAAGATACCCGAGGCAATCCCTCCTAGTGTTATTTCCTTTATCTCTGCCAAGCAATGCAGGAAGGTCATCTCTTGGACGGGGAAATTTGTCTTCTTCATGATTCGCTCTCAGAGTGAGCGAAAGATCGTAGCCACATCAAGGGCCTCTGTGGCCTATATCTCTACACAACAGAAGTAAGTGGATAAGGTCATGGAAGAATACTCAGATATCTTCTCCTCTCTTACCGGGGTACCTCTGCACTGTCAGGTCAATCATCCCATTGATCTGACCCCAGGCGCACCGCTACCAAATGGGTCAGTCTACAGTCGCTCTCTGTTAGAAAATGAGGAGATCAAGAGGCAAATCCAAGAACAACTCCATAAGGGGCACATCCGTCCCATCTCATCACCTTATGGGAGCCCAATCGTGTTGGTGCAGAAGAAATATGGGACCTGGCGAATCTACACTAATTATCGGGCCCTAAATAAAATCATAGTCTGAATCCGATACCCAATTCCCCAAATCGATGATCTCCTTGATCAACTCACAGGGGCCAAATACTTCAGTAAGATTGATCTGAAATCTGGCTAACACCAGGTCCTAATAGAACAGACAGATGTATGGAAGATTGCCTTCAAGTCAAAAGAAGGTCTTTTTGAATGGCTGGTCATGCCCTTTGGTTTGACAAATGCTCCAACAAATTTTATGAGGATGATGGACGATATCCTACGACCTTTAACCAATACTTTTATAGTGGTGTATCTGGATGACATCCTCATCTACAACAAGACTTGGGCGGAACACTTGCAGCATATTCAACAGGTTTTGCACACCCTGCGGCAGCAAAAACTATATGCAAACTTGGAAAAATTCTCCTTCAGCATGGACAAGGTCCATTATTTAGGCTACATCGTTGATCAACATGCTGTGCATGTGGATCCAGCAAATATCCAGGTCATTCGTGACTGGCTAGCCCCAACCACACTCACTAAACTTCGGAGCTTCTTGGGCCTCGCCAATTTCTATCAAAGGTTTGTGTTGGGATTTCTCATATCACATGGGCCCTCAGCCAAGTAACCAGGGGTGGAGGTAAGCCAAAATTTGTGTGGGGCCTGTCCCAACAACAAGCCTTTGATGACTTGAAGAAGCGTTTGTGCTCATCCCCGGTACTTTCATTACCGGACCTGCAACATCCCTTTGAGATTGAGACAGGTGCTTTAGACTATGTTGTGGGCATCATTCTCACTCAACATGGCCACCCCGTGGCATATCATAGTGAGACACTATCAGATGTTGTCACTAAGTACCCTACTTATGACAAAGAAATGTACTCCATTATGCAATCCTATCGCCAGTGGAGACATTACATTATTGGGAAGGAGACAATCATCCACACTGATCATAAGCCACTACAGTTCATGTAGACCCAAGGAAAATTGCAGAATGATCGCCATCAGAAGTGGTCAACATACTTACAACAGTTCCACCTCAACATCAAGTATAAAACAAGAAGTACCAACTAAGTCGTTGATTTCCTGAACCGACCTCCAGTCGCGGCACTCACCACAGTGCTAGACTCTTGCAGTCACGAGACCTCTCGATGGCCCCACCTCTATGAGAAAGACCCTGACTTCTCCACCACCTACCAAATGTTGGGCGCCATCTTAGTGGTCGCTAATTTCCATCTTCAGGACGAGCTACTGTGTTGCCTAGGCTATCTTTGTGTTCCATCAAGCGAGCGCATGAAGATGATTTGGGAAGCTCACTACAGTCGGGTGGCAGGACACTTTGGCGTCAAAAAGACAAAGACAGTGCTACAGAAACATTTCTACTAGACGAAACTTCGACAGGATGTTGGAAAGTATATTAGGTCCTGCACTGCCTACGCTATTTCCAAACCGACCACTGAGAAACAGGGCCTATACACCCCTTTGCCTACTCCTAACAAGCCGTGGGAATCCATCTCAAGGGACTGCATGTCAAGCCTCACGTCCACTAAGAGGGGAAATGACTGTGTCTTTGTGGTTGTTGATCGCTTTTCCAAGATGGTGATTCTAGCCACCTGCAAGAAGAAAATCACAGCAGAAGCCACTGCCAAGCTCTTCTTTGAACAAGTATGGGTACATTTTGGGATCCCACAAACCAATATCTCAGACCATGATAGTCAGTTCCTTAGCTCATTCTGGTCGAGCCTCTGGTCATTGTTGGATACCAAGCTCACCAAATCCACTGCCTTCCACCCACAGATAGATGGCCAAACCAAGGTCGTCAATCAAATGGTCATACATATCCTGCGCATGTACAATTCAAAACACCCCTGAACATGGGATGAGAGTCATCCCTATGTCCAACATAGCTACAACTGAGCCCTGCATAGTTCAATTGGCCATAGCCCCTTTCGGGTGGGGGTTGGGATTCCAACCATTAGGCCCCATGGATGTTGCACTACCCCTAGCAACCACCTAGATTGACTCGTCCCCTGCTCCACCAAAAGCTGACAAAGCCACCTGGTTCATTGAGCAGATCCATAACATCTGCCAATGGGTTAAGGATATTCTATAGAAGTCTAATTTCAAGTACAAACAACACCATGATCAACATCGGGTGCCACATAAGTTTAAGGTGGGCAACAAAGTTTGGTTGCATTTGTAGAAAGAACGCATTACAGGGCCCCATCGGAAGCTTCGCCCATTCCGTTATGGGTCGTACACCATGACCAAGGTTGTGGGTGACAATGCTTTTGAGCTAAACATTCCCCCCTTCCTCGGTCTGCATCCAGTCTTCAACGTGGCTCTCCTTCAACCATATTTCCCACCATTATTGGACACCTCATAGATAACAGAGCAGTTGACACCAACGAAGCTGAAGTCTGACTGCATGCAACAAGAATCCAGTGATCATATTGTGTACACATATATCAAGGGAACTTGACATCAAAGGATCCAGTTTTATCAACTCGTCAAAGCAGGGCAGCTCCTACACCAAGGCAAGTGGCTCACCCGGGGCCAAATTCAGTAGAAATTTCCTCATCTAATGGGGGAAATCAACGCATTGGAGATCATTTCTTCCTAAGGAGGGAGGATTTATCCAGGTGGATATCGGTGACCACCCACCTATTCCACTGGCTCGAAAAACAGTTTTCCACCTTGGCAGTTTTTGGGCAGTTTTTCGGGTTCCAAACTTCCGAGGCCGTTTTGAGGCCCTAAACGACATTTTTTTAGGATTTGGGGCCCAGGCGATTGGCAAAGGCATTAATCCGGGCCAGTCGAAAATTGTTCCTCTCGATTAGAAATTTCCAACGGGCTATCGTGCACCTAAAACAGAGATCGTATGCAAAAGTTACGACCCCGGGAAGTTAATGTACTAACTTACCCAAACATGGCCCACATGACTTTTGGTGCTTCATCTCCTAGGGTTAGGTTTTTGGATGTTTAGGGTTTTTGACATTCATGTTTATTGTAAAATTCCTTCAGAGCCTCATTGTAACCATCTTCTTGCGAATGAGCGCAGTTGTCACATCTCTTCTCAGAGATAAGCCTCCACCATTCTAGCAAGCTTGTTTTTCATTGCATTTTACAGTTTTAGCTTATTTCCTTCTTGAATAGAAAACTGGTTTTAGTATATCTCTGTTATTTTGTGTTAATCATCTTTTAATAATCTGTATTCATTTCATTTTGGTCATAAAATATGGATCAAGCCAATTGGATCAATCCTCGCCCCTTATGAAGCAATGGTCTCCATTGCATTGAGTTCCCCCATCAAGTGAGGAAACTTATGTTGGATTTGGCCCCGGGTGAGCCACTTTCCTTGGTGTAGGATTGTCCCTGCCTTGAGAACCCGATAAATCTACATCCTCTGTTGACGAGTTCCCCTGACCTGTGTGTCAATTATCTTATCAGTGGATGCTTGTTCCATGTAGTCGGGATTGATCTATGTGGGTGTCAGTTGTTCTGCGATCTCTGAGGTGTTCAATAATGGTGGAAAATATGGTCGAAGGAGGTCCACATTGAACATTGGGTGCAGGCCAAGGAAGGGTGGAGTTTTGAGCTCAAAAGCATTGCTACCCACGACCTTGGTGATAGTGTAAGGCCCATAGTGAAGTGGGTGGAGCTTCTGATGGGGCCCTGTGAGACGCTCCTTCTGCAAATGTAACCATACTTTGTCGCCAACCTGAAACTGGTGTGGTACCCTGTGTTGATCATGGCGTTGCTTGTACTTAGCATTGGATTTATGAAAAATCTTCTGGACCTATTGGCAGATGTGTTGAATCTGCACAATGAATCTGGTGGCTTTTTCGATCGCAGACTGATCATGGGAAGAGTTTGGCTATGTGGTGGCAAGAGGAAGTGCAACATCAATGGGTCCCAAGGGTTGGAATCCCATCCCCACCTGAAATGGGCTATGGCCAGTGGAGCTATGGAGAACCCTGTTGTAACTATGTTGAACATAGAGGAGACTCTTGTCGCATGTATGCGGATGCTTAGAGTTGTACATGTGTAGGATGTGCACAATCATCTGATTGATGACCTTTATTTTACCGTCTGTTTGGGGATGGAAAGCAGTGGAGTTTCTGAGCTTGGTGTCCAACAGTGCCCAGAGACTTGACCAAAATGTGTTGAGGAACCTTTTATCTCGGTTGGAGATGATGGTCTATGGTATCTCAAAGTGGACCCACACTCATTCGAAGAAGATCTTGGTAGTATCTGTCGTTGTGATATTCTTCTTGCAGGTTGTGAGGATTTCCATCTTCGAAAACTGATCAATGACCACAAATACACAGTCATTTCCTTGCTTGGTATACAGAAGGACAGACATGTAATCCATTGAGATGGGTTCCCAAGGCTTCTCGGGAGTAGGAAGAGGGGTGTATAAGCCTTGCTTCTTGATGGTTGGCTTGGCAATGGCACAAGCAGTGAAAGATCTAATATACTTGTTGACGTCTTGTTGATGTTTTTTCCAATAAAAATGTTTATGAAGAACGACCACAGTTTTCTCCACGCCAAAATGTTCTGCCATCCGACTATAGTGGGCTTCCCAAATCAGCTTTGCACGCTCACTTGTAGGAACATAGAGATTGCCCAGGTGGCATAATACTTCGTCCTGAATGTGAAAATTGGTGACAGTCGCACATGTACCCAATATTTGATAAGTGGTGCAGAAGTTTGGATCTTGCTGATAAAGTTGGGGCCACTCAGATGCTTCATGTCCACAGGAATGGAGTAGAGTGGTGAGTGAAACCATAGGAGGTTGATTGAGGCAGTCGGCGACATGATTTGAGATACTTGTCTTATACTTGATGTTGAGATGGAACTGTTGCAGGTAGGTGGACCACTTCTGATGGCGATCGTTTTTCAATTTCTCATGTGTTTGTATGAACTACAGAGGCTTGCGATCAGTGTGTATGATCATCTCCTTTCCCAGAATGTAATGTTTCCATTGTCGATAGGCTTGTACAATGGAATACATTTCCTTGTCATAGGTAGAATATTTCCAGACAGTATCTGAGAGTGTCTCAGTATGGTATGCCACCAAATGACCATGCTGAGTGAGAACTGTGCCCACAGCATAGTCAGATGCATCAGTCTCAATCTTGAATTATTGATGCAGATCGGGCGAGGAGAGTATTGGAGCTGAGCACAAGCGATGCTTTAGATCATTGAATGCTCATTTTTGTTCCTTCCCCCACATGAACTTTTCCCTGCCACCGCCCTTGGTCACCTGGTTGAGGGCCCATGCAATATGGGAGAATCCCAACACAAACCATCATTAGAAGTTGGCTAGTCCCAAGAAACTCCAAAGCTCGGTCAGTGTGGTTGGGGATGGCCAGTCACAGATGACTTGGATCTTAGTTAGATCAACATGTACCCCATGCTCATCAACAATGTATCCCAAGTATTGGACCCTATTCATGCCAAAATAACATTTTTCCACGTTGGCATATAGCTTGTGTTGTCGTAGAGTGCTCAAAACCTGTTAAATATGCCACATGTGATCCTCCCACATTCTGTTGAAGAAGAGGATGTCATTCAAATATACCGCCACAATGGAGTTGGTGAAGGGTCTCAATACAACATCCATCAACCTCATGAAAGTGGTTGGTGCATTTGTTAAGCCAAAGGGCATGACTAGCCATTCAAAGAGACCTCCTTTAGACTTGAAGGTTGTCTTCCATACATTAGTTGGTTCGATGGGAACCTGACGGTAGCCAGACTTTAGGTCAATATTGTTGAATAAATTTTTCCCCTTGAGTTGGTCAAGAAGGTCATCAATCCTGGGAATGGGGTATCGGTTCCTGATTGTGATTTTGTTTAAGGCTATGTAATCAATGTAGAGTCGCAAATTCATGTCCTTCTTCTGCACCAGTACAATCGGGCTTCCACAAGGGGAGGAGTTGGTTCTAATGTGACCCTTTTGAAGAAGCTCTTGGATCTGACGCCTGATTTCGTCATTTTCCATCAATGAGTGACGATAGACTGGTCCATTAGGTAGAGGTGCGTCGGGGGTCAAATCAATTGGATGCTTGACTTAGTAGTGTGTCAGTACCCCTTTAGGTGAGGAGAATATGTCTATGTATTCTTCCATGATCCCGTCCACTTGCTTCTGTTGCAAAGAGAAGCTCTATGTAGAGCCCATTGATGTGGCGATGACCTTCTGCTTACTGTGAGCAGGATCACAAAGAAGATTAAATTCCCGGTCTGTGAAATGACCTTACTGCATTGCTTAGCAAAGATTAAATAAATAGTAGTAGGCAACGCTACCTCTGGTATCCTATATAATTGTATACCCAAAGTAATAATAACACTGCGGGGTCTAGACTCATACACAACATGACGCTTCCACAAATATGGTTGTCCTAAAAGAACATCACAAACTTCAAGGGGAGAAATATCACAAAGTACCTCATCTTTGAAAGGCTTGATGTTGTAGGGTAGACGACACTATTGGCTGACATGAAGATCTCTTCCTTGGTGAAGCCAGTCGATGGTGTAGGGTTACGGATGCAGTGTCATTGGCAGGTCCAACCGCTTGATGACCTCTATTGAAATCAGGTTCTTCTGACTACCTCTATCAACAATGAAATGAAGCGGAGCCCCCTTTACCCACATTTGCGAGTGAAAGAGGCGTTCCCCTTCCTCTGGTTCTTCTAGCTCACTTGGCCAGACTTTGGTGGTAGCGACAATGGAACTGGGTTCAACATCGATAACCGACTTCCCTCCTTCAAGATTTGATTCAGAATTAGAATTCGCCTCTAACTCAGAAGCCTTCAGTTCGACCATGATTGATTTTTTGGAGCGACATTCTTCGGTGTTGTGCCAAGGGATTTTATGGTACTCACACCATTTTCCCGTGTCCTTCTTCGTCTTCTCAATGCCCTTCTTGTGTTGTGGCTTGGACTGGTTTTCCTGAGGGTGTCCATCTCGACTTGGTCCCTTACTGTGTGGGTTGGGGCCGCCTTTGCCCTGCTTCGGCTGTGAGGGGTTTGCATATCCAAACTCTCATCTTTTTTCTGCTTAAATTTATGGTCGATCTTGACAACGTATCTATAAGCCATGCCCAATGAGACAATGTTCAAAAACTTCATTTTTGTTTGAATGTATCTATGCAAACAGTCGTGGTATTTGAGCACTAGATGATTCTCAAAGTCTTTGATACCCAATTTGGTTTGCAAGGTATGGAAACTATTGGTGAAATCTGGTATTGCCTGGTCCCTTTCTTGACATAGGGTGGTCCACCTGGTGTACCGGTCCTCATAGCTTCCAATAGAGTAGTATTGTTCTTTAATGGTGTCCCAAAAGGAATCCCATGTAGGGGCCACCACAAACATTGCATATTCTTCTACGAGCCTTTGCTCAGAGTAAGTATCCCACCAATATTTAACATGGGGAATGACCTTGAGGAGTGCAAAAGTGATCTTTTTCCTATTGGGAAAATTGTGGACCGAAAAATACCCTTCGAGCAGATTCAACCATTTATCTACAGGATCTACATCTATCAATCCTTTAAATAATGGAATATCAAAATTTATGTGTACCTTGAAGGGGTTTGCATGGCCGCTTGATGAAGATGCTTCTCATGTGGGCAGTCATCGAAGGATCTGCGCGAAGTTGTCCATCGTTTCATTCCTTTGCCGTGCAAGGGATTCCTTGAGCAACATTTTAATAAGATCTCCTACTCCATCATCTTTCTTTTCGTCCCCTATGGGTTGTTGTCGGGCTCGACATGACAGATCTTGCAATGGCTCAATTGGTTCGAGTCCCAACTTCTTGTACCCAAATCTTGTTGGGGACATGCACGAAGAAAAATAAATGAAGAGCAGACCGCTGTGATACCAATGATTCAGATTTAGGAGTGGAACGAACTGATTAATAGACTGAATACAATAAACATGGAGATATGAAGAATAACACAGATATCCAGTGAACAATATCTTCTATTAAATAATGAAATAGGTTGAAACTGTAAAACTGTAGAACTGAAACACTTGCTCGAATGGTGGTAGCTATCTCCGAGAAGAGATGTGGCTACTACACACATTCGTTTGAGCATAATGAATCACAATGAGGCTCTAGAGGCCTTTTTGATATTACTCATGAATTCCCAAACCCTAGACATCCAAAAACCTAACCCTAGGAGGTGAAGCGTCAAAATTCATGTGGGCCCCTATGGGTAAGTTGGTACCTCAACTTCTCAGGGTTGTAACTTTAACATACCACCTCCATTTTAGGCACCTGGTAGCCCGTTGGAAAGGTCTTTCATAGAACTACACATTTCGTTGTCAAACTATGACGTTGTCTATAGTTTTACTATGGCGAGCCAAAAAAACACTGTCTGGGCCTCCAAAATGGCCCTGGAAGTACAACAAGATGTACTGACATGAAAACATACAAAATAATCCAGTTGGATTAGGTGAGAGGCCACCAATATCCACCTGAAATATGTGTAGGGCTTCAAACAACCTCGAAAGTGTGGAACCCACAATTACAAAAAAGTACAAAAGAACGTGTTGAGCTAAAAATGGACAAGAGGAGCCAATTGGAATAGGTGGGTGGCCACCAATAGCCAACTGGATCAGGAGGAGTTAATACAGTCTCTGAGGTGTCTCTTGTGATTTGTTTTGAGAAATGGTATTCCATTGAGTTCCGAAAAATTAGGATCCATACGTATCATATAGTGTAGAAACCTTGGCAAATCTTACTAACTCTTAAAGTTACAACTATAAAATGTTTGGAAATATTTTGTAAAAATATTCAAATTTGTAAGGATTTTATATAGTTTAAAAAATATGACTAGTTTTAGAGGAAAATGTTTTTTTCCTATAGAATTCCTACAAATAATTTTAGGGAACAATGGAAATTGGGAAATCAATTTTTTTGGAAAAAATATGGAAATTGGGAAATCAATTTTTTTGGAAAAAATATGGAATTTGGGTTGCTTATTTTGTATACCACATCTCATATGCTTTGTAGTTGTGGTAGCTACAAAAAGCCAAGGAAATCTCAGGCATGCACATGCTTACAATTTGGTGGACCTTTTGCAACGTGTTTTGATAAAGCTTCTTAGGAACTTGGAAGAATACACAATTTCATCATTATCCCTTTTCATAATCCTTAAATGTTGCAATCCACAAGTTGAAATATCCCAAAACACTTCATTGTTGTTGTGCACCTAGTTGTTTCCAACTTAAACATAGTTTCCTTTCATTTCCTAGAAATATTGTGATCAATAGCCTTATGGGACTCCCCAATCATCCATTGTGTACTACATCCATC
>ML780172.1:655440-682475 GCA_009831015.1 Picea engelmannii | reverse complement strand
GCTCTTGAAGATGGAAGTCCGGAGCTCAGGAGCTTGAACGACCATCTTGTCATGGCAGAGCGTGCATTTACAGACGCAGATGGGCTTCCTGGGTCGCCTTGGTATAAGCACTTGGTAAAGGACATATGCTCAAATATATGATTTCTGTGTTTGTGATGTCCTCTTAAATGCAAGCTTATTAAAACACAGTTGCACATATCTTTGGCGCCGATGCAGGTATATGGCCCGTCTAAAATCAACAAGTACGGGACAACAGCGTTTCCTGGTATAAGTGACTTGCTTGGGCTTGTAGCAGGTGATGAGGCCAATCACAGTGGTGATGGGTGGCCTGGTGTACAGCATCAAATATGGAGGGTGTCAAGAGCAATCAGCCGTGTAGCTCGGGTCATTCATGGGGAACTCGATTGATTTGGTCACTTTTAAGCTGTCATGAGTTGAGTCTGTATTGAAAATGTTCCCCAAAGGCAATGACACATAAGATACCGTAAGGCTAGTGGAATTGATAAGGAATCATAAAGGTTAGTGGCTTTATTGTTGAAGGTTAGGATAAAGAATCATAAACTTTATGATAAACCCAGTCCTAATATTTTGCAAATATAAAAGTGATAATTTCAAGTTTCAAAGTGAGGAGCACATTATGTACGAGTATGTGGTTTTGGTGTTACAATACAATGAGATCATGTGTACAAGTATATAGTTTTGGTGTTACAATACAATGATGAGTTTATAGCTCATGAAAATTTGGACAATGGAAGACCAATTATTATGATTTGGATGGATGGATATATTATATTGTGTTCTCGCTTTCCAAGAAGGAAGAGAGTGGTTTCTCTCCAAGAGTGCACATCTTTTTCAATGAACACATCTTTTTCAGTGAACAGACAACATTTTAATGCAAATGGTATATTTTTTTTTGGTAAAGCATTAAAGTTCAGAGAATGGACACCAACCATTTTGACAAAATGTTTATATCTAATACATAGATGTTTCTTAATTACTTGGTGTAATGTCCGTTAAATTTTGAGCTTGATTTACATGTAGATGAAATTTTAGCTGTTTTTTTCTTTTTTTCTTTCAACACTTTAGAAATTTCAATCCACAATATTGAATAAGAGCACATAAAAATAAAGATCATACAAAGACATAAAGATTTACTTTGGGGAAACCCAATGAGGGAGAAAACCCCAGCAAAAGATCTTCCTCTTTATTAATGAATAAGCTTGCAGGTACAAAAACCCTATGTGGTGCTACAGTACAATATTTACAAGAGAGAGAGGAAGGCTAGAGACCTTTTGCTTGTGCTGCTAATAGATCTGAACTTGAATACTGCAGATCTGACCTTGAATACTGCATATCTGTACTTGAATGTTGTGGATCTGATATTGTATACTGTAGATCTGTACTTGAATGTTGTGGATCTGATACTGTATATTGCAGATCTGTACTTGAATGTTGTGGATATGATATTGTATACTGCAGATATGTACTTGAATGTTGTGGATCTGATATTGTATATTGCAGATCTGAAGTATGCATGAACTGAATATCTCCTTGAGCATTCAATGTAGAATGATAGTAGAGAGCAAGAGCTTTCTATTGAGCCCTAGATTAAACCTAATGACCTCCTGAAACCCTTGTTGAGTGCTCGAGAAGGCGGCTAGGATTTTTTGTGTGTTGCGAATTAGCCTTTTTTCCCTTTTCAAGTTTTTGCATGTGTTCAGATCTATTTCCATGTTGGGTTAAGTCATTCTTCTAGAAGATTCCTATATTGGGTTAAGTCAACCTTCTAGAAGTCTTCTATTCTCTTGTTGGGTTAAGTTGACCTTATCTTCTTGGGTCAAGATTGACTTTCTAGAACCCCCATGGAAGACTTTAATTTCATCTTCCTAGACATGGAGTTCGACCCCCTTCTTTTAATTTGATCCAAAATTTGGATCCAGGAGCCAAAATGGGTCCAAGAAGGCCTAAAAATCAAAGTTCTCAAAATGGCTTAAAAACGGACATGTGCGTAGGCCTCGTCGATACGAACCCAATGCAACTTGAACGGACTGAAACAAACACCGTATGCGAAAGATATCGTGGTCTGTTCGTTTCGCCAGACAAGCAAAACAAATGTTGACTGTACAATCCGTATAGTGATGACGTGGCAGATGACTGTACAGGTCATACAGTCGTACAATGACATGGTAGGTACAGTGGATGCTAACTGGGCAGACACATGTTGACAGTTGAACGAATCAATGTATGACACGTGGCAGATAGTGGACAAGTGGTATGGTGCCACGTGGCCTAGTCTTGGGTTGCCACGTGGCACCCCTTCATTGGACAGTTTGGGCAAAAGTTATATGACTCCCGAGGAGTCGAACCTATGACCTCCAGTCCGGGCGGAGAAAGGTTTGGCAAGGCCGAGCTACCAGGCCGCCCGTTGGTGAATCTTAATAGCTATATGGTGAATGTATTATTTAAGTTTGAATCAAATGTGTAACGGGCGGAGAAAAGGATTGGGGTCTAGCACCATCCCCCGACACAAACCATACCATATAATTGTTACCACATGGCCGAACTTCTGCTATGTTGGCGCAGATTGCTATGGAGGTTAGCCTTGGCGTGATCACATGTAATATGTCCACTCCCATATATTGTTCGTTGCATATTGTGGGTTAGCGCCTTGTCGGTCGGGCTAACCCGTCGAACAAGGGCGTAACCAAAGGCTTGAACCAGGGGGCTACAACGGAATGTATGGTGCATGGAGACTTAACCCAAGGCCATATGGCCATGCAAACAACCAGGGGCCGACGGTTAAGGGGCTAGTGCACCAAGCACTCAACGCTTGGCCACATGGGTGCGCGCAGGTGACCAGGAGCCCGAAAATAAGGGGATGTGCCCTAATTTTGGTCCAAAGTGAGTTTTAAAACATTATTATAAGATTTTTATTGATTTTTTCAGCAGTTTTAAGAGATTTTGACCAATATTGGGGGATCTGGAGCCCTTTTTGAGGCCAGATCTTGGGGGGAAGTTGGGAGTTTGTTGCCAACTTCAAGTCTATATAAACCAAAGGTTCTTGACGCCATGGAAGGGGGTTCAAAAAAGGAAAATGATGAAGAATTGTTAAGCCAAAGCCATTTTTATGCAGAGAAGCCATTGAGGAGAACAACTTTGCGGGCCATTTTCGGAAGCTTCGTTCATTCGTTTTTAGTGTCATTGATTTTGTTGGGTTCTTGAGATCTGGTAGAACACAACCAGAACAATTTGTAATCCTTTTGGCACTGTTAGGATGTACTTTTAAAGCTTTGAACAGAAATAAGAAATCCTCACCCACTGAGACAAAGGCCCGGAGACGTAGGCGAGATTGCCGAACTCTGTTATCAACTTTGTTGTTTATGGTTTGTTGTTTCTTTATGCTTACTTTTAGATCTGTATATGTTATTATGGTTGCCATGTTTCATCATTAATTCTTCCTCTTTCATCAGTTTCCTAAATGGTTATTTAACTCATGCTTTAAAACTCATCCATTGTCATTAAAAGATCATTTCAGATCAAGTGGTATCAGAGCTAGTTGACAGTTGGTTTTTGAGTTTGCATGATTACCAAGGAAAGGCTGAATCGTGGTGAAGGCGAGCTTGTTGAAGAGAATCCTGAGATTGGATCGAGAAAGAGAACTTCTCAAAGTGAGAAGATGGCATCGGAAGAGGGACTTTCTCATGAAGAGAAAGAGTTTTGAAAGACTTTCTTCGCCATGTCGAAGATGGTGAAGGTTCTCTATGATGATTACTCAGAGCAGAAGAGACCGATTCTAGGTGAACCTTCAAAGGCCAAAAATGAAGAAAGAGAGGATCCTCCTCAAACTCCTCCTTCACCTCCTTCTTCTCCATCAACTTCTTCTTCAAGTTCAAGTTCTAAATCCACCACAAGAAAACATTCCCATAAACATAAAAATGAAATGCCTTTACTTAATATTGATGTGAAGTTTGAATTACCCATGTATGATGGTGAAGTCAATGCAGAGAGGCTAGATAACTGGGTCAGATAGATGGAAGTTTATTGTAGTGTGCAATAAATCAAGGATGATGCCACTCAAATCGAATTGGCATCACTTCGTCTTGCAAGCACAACACTCATCTGGTGGCAAAGCAAGTTTCAAAATGGCACACAATAAGTGGGTAATGTATTTCTATCATGGCAAGTGTTTGTTTCTGCACTTAGAAAACAATTCTATCCTTTGGGTTATAAAGAGAAGGCTTTAATTGAATGGCAAGATCTTAAACTAAGAAAAGGACAAACAGTGCAAGAAAACACAGATGGATTTTGGAAAATGGCATTAATGTTAGAAATTCATTTACATACCCAAGAAACTCTTATGAAGTATATAGGAGGTTTACCTGCACATATTCGCAACACTGTATTTATGTTTGTACCTACTAATATTGATGAGGTTTCTATTCAAGCAATATACATTGAAGCAGGGAAAACATGAGTTAGTGTCTCAGGGGAATCGTCTTCAAGAAAAGAGGACAAAAGGAAGTGGAATGGCAAGAAGGAAAATTCAGTGGCAAGAAAGGAAGAAAGCCCTCTTGCAAGCATTGCAAGAAAGAAGGGCATGATGAGGACCATTGCTGGCAATTGCATTTCGAGAAGAAACCAAAGTGGTTCAAAGAGAGGAAAAGAAGGAAAATAGTTGCAGCAATAACACGACCAACATACTTGGGATCGGATTCGGGTGATGAATCTAAAGTCTTAGCAGTTGGTTTGGCAGGTGAAATTGGTGATGGATTTGATTCTAGAAGTAAATTGTTACACATAAGGGTCATTATGAGGCATACTAAGGTCGACACATTGATTGATAGTGGATCTCAATCTAAGTTTGATTTTAGAGGAAGTGGTTAAACAATTGGGGTTAAACACTCAAATGCATCATAAACCTTACTCACTTAAATGGATAAGCAACAATCATAAATTGCACATAACAAAGCAATGCACCTTAAAGTTTGTAATTTCATCTAAGTTTGTGGATGAGGTAACATGTGATGTGGTGCCACTCAATGAATGTGGAATGGTCTTAGGAAGTCCCTATTTGTATGATCACAAAACAATCTTATACAGAGAACAAAATCAATATCACTTAATCAAAGCAGGCAAAGAATATGTGGTACATGCTCATCACTTAAAACCAAATCAATCTCTTCAAACAATGGAACATTTAAGAAAGACAACTCATGCAAGAAACACACCTATAATTGCCCCAAATCAAGTAATTGATCTTAAGCAAGAACATGAGATGATTGTAGAATGGAAGATCAATCATATTTTGCTTCAAGATAAGCTAATGTCGTGCAATTATTACAAACATATTAGCTCATTTGCAGTCATATTTCTGATGTTGTCATTAGTAATGTTGTCAACATGGATGATAGTGTCTTTAGTAAGATGTGACATAGTACAAATGGCTAACAATATGTTGTCAGTTATCATGGTTGTTTTATAGTTGATCTTGATGAGACAGGTGCACGGGACAGAGTTTAAAGACAGAGAACAAGTGGGGTTGCCTATTCCGCACTTGATGATTGGTTAGTATCTTTTTGGAGGACCAAAAGGTCTTTAGTGGGGAGGTGTGATCCAAAATTGGATCCCGGAGCCAAAATGGGTCCAGGAAGGCCTAAAAATCAAAGTGCTCAGAATGGATTCAAAATGGATGTGTGCATAGGTCTCATCGTTACGAACCCAACGCAACTTGAACGGGCTCAAACGGGCACCGTATGCGAAAGATATCACAGTCTGTTTGTTTCGCCAAACAAAAAAAAAAAATGTTGACTGTATAGTTCTTATAGTGCTGACGTGGCAACTGACTGTATAGGTCATACAGTGATGACATGGCAGCTGATTGTATAGATCATACGTTCGTACAATGATGTGGCAAGTATAGTGGATGCTGACTGGGAAGACACGTGTTGACAGTTGGACGAATCAATGTATGACACATGGCAAATAGTGGACAAGTGGTATGGTGCCACATGGCCCAATATTGGGCTGCCACGTGGCACCCCTTCATTGGACAGTTTGGAAAAAATTTATGACTCCCGGGGAGTCGAACCCGTGACCTCTGGTCTGGGCGGCGAAAGGTTTGGTAGGGCCAGGCTACCAGCGCGCCCGTTGGTGGATCTTAATAGCTATATGGTGAATGTATTATTTAAATTTGAATCAAATGTGTAACGGGTGGAGAAAAGGGTTGGGGTCTAGCCCTAGCCCCCAACACAAACCATACCATATAAATGTTAACACATGACTGGACTTCTGCTATGTTGGCGCGTATTGCTATGGAGGTTAGCCCCGACGCGATCACATGTAATATGTCCACTCCCATATATTGTTCGTCGCGGATTGTGGGTTAGCACCCGGTCGGTCGGGCTAGTATGCCGACCAAGGGCGTAACCAAAGGCTTAAACTGGGGGGCTACAACGGAATGTATGGCGTGTGGAGACTTAACCCGAGGCCATATGGCCATGCAAACGACCAGGGGTTGACGATTAAGGGGCTAGTGCGTCAAGCACTCAACGCTTGGCCACATGAGTGCGCGTAGGTGACCAAGAGCCCGAAAATAAGGGGTTGTGCCCTAATTTTGGTCCAAAGTGAGTTTTAAAACATTATTATAAGATTTTTATTGATTTTTTCAGCAGTTTTGAGAGATTTTGGCCAATATTGGGGGATTTGGAGCTTTTTTTAGGCCAGATCTTGGGGGGAAGTTGGGAGTTTGTTGCCAACTTCGAGTATATATAAACCATAGGTTCTTGAATCCATGGAAGGGGGTTTAGAACAGGAAAATGCTGAAGAATTGTTGAGCCAAAGTCATTTTTATGCAGGGAAGCCATTGAGGAGAGAAACTTTGTGGGCCATTTTTGGGAGCTTCGTTCATCCGTTTTCAATGTCGTCAGTTTTGTTGGGTTCTTGAGATCTGGTAGAACACAACCAGAGCAATTTGTAATCATTTTGGCACTGTTATGATGTAATTTTAAAGCTTTGAACAGAAATAAGAAATCCTCACTCACTGAGACAAAGGTCTGAAGATGTAGGCGAGATTGCCGAACTCCGTTATCAACTTTGTTGTTTCTTTATGCTTACTTTCATATATGTATATGTTATTATGGCTTCCATGTTTAATCATTAATTCTTCATCTTTCATCAGTTTCCTAAATGGTTATTTAACTCACGCTTTAAAACTCATCCATTGTCATTAAAAGATCATTTTAGATCATAATTGCTCATTGACATTATAACATTACAACTTAGGATTTTAGCCTTTTAATTCTTCATTACACATTTAACCTTAGTCATTTAGACTAATTACAACATTAGAAAGCACATCTTATCCTTCTCTCATCTTACATGGTCCTCACCTGCTCATAATTGCATTATTACATTAATAAGAGGAAGATGGTTTATACTCATGTGGTCATTTGATTCTTTGATTTGCTAAAGTGTCTCTTAAGAGTGGCCTGCTCTTAGAGGATCACAATAAAGACCAAAAAATGTCATCCCATATACCAGTGTAGCTCACAAGACTTGTATGTTCGTCCTAACTCTTACTAAACTCTACCTTGACTTTTGCACTTGGCTCACAAGGTTTGTATCTTCATCTTGACTTTTGCACTAGGCTCACATTTATACATTTACCTTGACTTTTGCACTAGGCTCACAAGATTTATCCCAACATCTCCTTTGTCCTGACTCTTATATGGCTCACAAGGTTTGTATGTTCACCTTGACTCTTGCCATGACTCACAAGACTGGTTGATTCTCCAAATATCCCTGGCTAGCCTCAGGGTGGCCACTTAAGGCCTCTTATTGGAGAATGACTCCTAATGCTACTAATTTTAACACTCCCTCTCAGCAAGGGAGTCATTCTCTGCAACTCCAAGCTTGCCCCTCAGGTGCACAAATTGTTTCAATGGCAATGGCTTGGTCAGGATATTTGTTGTCTTCTCATTTGTTGCTATGTATTGTAGCTTGACTATCTTTATTTGGACCATGTCTATGATATAACGGTATCTCATGTCAATATGTTTTGACCTATCATGAAATATCATATTCTCTGTAAGCTTTAAACAACTATGACTATCATAGTGTATAATTGCCGTCTCTAACCTATCACCAAACAACCCAGAAATCAATTTCCTGAGCCATATTGCTTCCTTGTTGGCATCACTAGCCGCAATATACTCAGCCTCGAATGTACTCTGTGCAATGGATCCATGTTTCTTGCTTGACCATGAGATCATAGCGGATCCTAAATTGAAGCAGTAACCTAAAGTACTTTTCTTGTCCACTGGGCTTCCAGCCCAGTGAGCATTTGCGTAACCATGAAGAAATATCCCACCACTGGATGTATATGTTAAACCATAAGTAATGGTTCCTCGGAGATATCTCAAAACATGTTTAGCTGCCACCCAATGTCTCTGTCTCGGCTCAACCATAAACTGGCTCAATGCACTGACTGCATAAAAATTATTAGACTTGGTGTGAATCACATACATTAGTGACCCAATAAGCTGCCTATACATGGTGGGATCCACCAAATATGATCATGTATCTGAATCATGCAACTTCCTTAGGTTTGTAATTATGGGAGTAGTCATGGATTTACATTCCATCATTCCAAACCTTTTCAACACATCAACTGTGTACTTTCCCTATGCCAGGGAGATTTCACCTTGTCTTTGCCAAACTTCCAAACCAAGGAAGTAATGCATGAGGCACAAGTCCTTCATTTCAAACTTTGAAATGAGATCCCTCTTGCACTAGGCTATAAGACCTTCATCTCTTGTAAGGAAGAGGTCATCCACATAAAGGAGAAGCATAATGGGCTAGTTCCTGCCAAGTTTAAAGTATAGATTAGCATCAACATCACTTTTCTGAAAACCCAAGCCCTTTAGAAAGCCATCAATTCTTTCATACCATACCCTGGGAGCTTGTTTAAGGCCATACAACGCTTTTCTTAGTTTACATGCATGAGATTCCCTGTTATGCATTACAAAACCTTCAAGTTGTTCCACAAAGACTTCATGTTCTATTTTACCATTTAGAAACATTGTCTTTACATCTATCTGATTTAATTTCCAACCAAGTATAGAAGCCTAAGAAATGACAGTACGAATGGAAGTATACCTGGCTACTAGGGAAAATATATCATCATAGTCTATACCTTCTTTATGTGAAAAACCTCTTGCAACAAATTTGGCCTTATATTTTTCAACACTTCCATCAGTTGCATGTTTTATCTTGTAAATCCATTTGGAGGAGACTATTGATTTATTCTTTGGTCTAGGTATAATTTCCCAAACATTGTTCTTCATGATAGACATGTATTCTTCTAGCATAGCATCTTTCCATACCTGTTACCTATTATCTTATTCAAATAAGGTAGGCTCAGAATCACTAATGCTTCTTACCAAAGCAACATAGCCACCAAACATGTGTGGTCTTTTGCTTTCCCTAAAGGTCCCTTTAGGGGCTACAATATTTTATGCTCCGTGCATTGTTTCTTTGAACCAGGCTGGTTTTCTCTTGGTAGGCGGTTCTTCAAGAGACATTTCCAAAGTCTCAATAGGCTCTAAAGGTTCATCACTTGGACCTTCATGAAATTACTCCCTCTGATTGTCTGAATCATAATTCTTAGATGAAGGAGAAGTTGGATGTTCAATTTCGGTTTCTTGTTGAAGTTCTCTAGACTTCCTAAAATTTGCTTCTTCATGGAAGGCAACATCGCAGCTTACTTCTATTTGTCTTTGTCCTGGAATATCACATAAGCTTTAGAGATTTCACTATATCCTACAAAGGTCCCTTTCTTTCCTGAGGGTTCCATTTTAGTTCTCTTTTCCTTAGGAACATGAATGCAAACTTGGCAGCTGAAAATCCTAAGGTGACCTACTTCTGGTTTTATCCCTGTAAATACTTCTTTAGGCGTTTTATCCTTTGGGATTGCATGAGGACACCTCTTCTGCACATATACTACAATAGATGTAGCTTTTTCCCAAAGGGAGTTGGGTAAGTCTTGGTCAAACATCATAAATTTCGTTGCTTCACAGATAGTCCTATTCTTTCTCTCAACAACACCATTTTGTTGAGGATTATAGGGCACTGGCAACTGCCTTTTGATTCCTATTTCCTTACAGAAATATTCAAATTGGTGTGATTCAAATTTTCCCCCATTGTCAGTTCTTAGAACCTTGATTTTTTTTCCTGTCTGGTTTTCTATGAATGCCTTAAATTCCTTAAACTTCTCAAAAGTTTCATTTTTAGCTTTAAGGAAGTAAATCCAACATTTTCTAGAATAATAATCAATGAAAAAAACCACTAAGAGAATGAGATCACATGGGTCCACAAACATCATAATGCAAAAGATTTAGTATACCTTGGGCTCTACTATCACTACTAGAAAAGACCCTTTTTGTATTTTTTCCAAGTAAACAACCTTTGCAAACTTCATATTTATTAGCAAAAATAGAAGCCATACCACTTACCATTCTCTACATATCTGGAAGCGCTTTACAGTGCAAGTGGTTGAACCTCCTATACCATAACTCGCTAAAGTTGGATGTATCATGACCAAGTTCCTGAAAAAAATGTCATGTCACTATATATAATCCACCTCTTCAAACCCCAAAAGTCTTGGATGAATTCAACTGGCTACCCTTGGCTCGTAGTAGCTCTTTTTCTCTTGATAAAGGTTACCCAATAACCCTTGTCCTCAAGAGTTACAACTAATAGAAGATTTTTCCTCAATCCAGACACATATAAGACTTCATCAATGTGAAGTATAGATCTAGATTCTAGCTGGAAAGAGATGGAGCCCACTCCTTCAATCCTGTAGCTTATGTCATCTCCAAGTTCCACTTGATCTGAGAAAGTCCTCTTCCTAAAATTAGAGAGGATGTTCTTATAACATGTTATATGTTTTGATGCTCCATTGTCAACTAGTCAAGTGTTAGGTTCTGTAATCACTGTACTAGACAATGTTGATACCAGGAAATATTATTTCTTCTCCTTTTCACTAGGAGACCCCTTTTGTCTCTTCTTTGATTCTTCATCTTCAGTAGTGGAAGCATGATTCTTCCATTTCTTATGACTCCCTTTCTTCTTGGACCAACAATCCTTTGCGAAATGTCCCAGTTTGTTGCAATTATAACACTTTACTTTAGAAATATCAAAGCCCTTACCTTTAAACGCTCCCTTGGTGTTTTCCTTTTTTCTGTAAATTCTTCTAGAATATATATATTCTTCTTCCCTTGAATTTCGCGGCCAATGCAATGTGCTCTTCCTTGGGAGGCTCATTTTTGGTATCCATGCAAATTTCTTCCTGCAGACAATCATGCCACAACCTCTCAAAGGTAGGTTGGATCTCCCTACCACTTACATTGGACATAAAGGTTTCTTGAGATGAAGGGAGTCCATAAAAAATAGTCTGCACCAGATCATCATCATCCACTGTAACACCTATAACCAATAACTGATCTCAAATTTGTGATATCCTTGAACATAAAGAGGCAACTAATTCTTCCTTCTCCATCTTCAGATATTTAAGTTTGTGCTTTAGAGTCCTCTTTTGGCTAGGAGCCTTCTTCTCATAAATATTTATCAGAGTGTCCATACATTCCCTGGTTGTCATGAGGGAGGTCATCACACGCATAATATTGTATTTGACTGATTCAAAGATAATACGCTTTGCCTTGGCATGATTCCTTATGAAGGTTGTTCTTCCTGCATTATATGTTGGCTCCTCTACCACATAAGTCACATACTGATCGAATTTGTGTTCCTGTAAAATATTCATGAGTCTAAGCTTCCAAACATTAAAGTTTGAAGCTCCCTCTAGTCTGTCCTCGGCCCTGACTGAGATACAAGAGGATGGCATTTTATGTATCCGATTTATGTTGGACTAGATCAAGCTCTTCTCCTGGATCTGTGTAGGCTCAAATGTTGCAACAACGAGCTCCTTACACCCAAATCTCTGATACCATGTTAAATTTTGAGCTTGATTTATATCTAGATGAACTTTTAGCTTTTTTTTTTAACACTTTATAAATTTCAATCCACAATACTGAATAAGAGCGGCATAGAAATAAATATCATACAAAGACACAAAGATTTATCGTAGGGAAACCCAATGAGGGAGAAAACCCTAGCAAAAGATCTTCCTCTTTATTAATGAATAAGCTTGCAGGTACAAAAACACAATGTGGTGCTACAGTGCAAAATTCACAAGAGAGAGAGGATGGCTAGAGACCTTTTGCTTGTGCTGCTAGTAGATCTGAACTTGAATACTGTAGATTTGACATTTGTACTTGAATGTTGTGGATATGATATCGTATATTGTAGATCTGTACTTGAATGTTGTGGATATGATATTGTATACTGCAGATCTGTACTTGAATGTTATGGATCTGATATTGTATACTGCAAATCTGAACTATGAATGAACTAAATATCTCCTTGAGCATTCAATGTAGAATGATAGTAGAGAGTAAGAGCTTTCTATTGATCCCTAGATTAAACCCAATGACCTCCTGAAACCCTTGCTGAGTGCTTGAGAAGGCGGCTAGGATTTTTTGTGTGTTGTGAATTAGCCTTCTTGCCCTTTTTAAGTTTTTGCATGTGTTCAGATCTATTTCCATATTGGTTAAGTCATTCTTCTATAAGATTCCTATCTTGGGTTAAGTCAACCTTATAGAAGTCTTCTATTCTCTTGTTGGGTTAAGTTGACCTTATCTTATTGGGTCAAGATTGACTTTCTAGAACCCCCATGGAAGACTTTAAGTTCATATTCCTAGACATGGAGTTCAACCCCCTTCTTCTAATTGCTCATTGACATTATAACATTACAACTTAGGCTTAATTTAGCCTTTTAACTCTTCATTACACATTTAACCTTAGTCATTTAGACTAATTACAACATTAACAAGCACATATTATCCTTCTCTCATATTACATGGTCCTCACCTGCTCATAACTACATTATTACATTAATAAGAGGAAGATCTTTTATGCTCATGTGGTCATGTGATCCTTTGATCAGAATCTGGACCAGGGGTCAAAATTTAGCCCAAAAATCAAAGTGTTCAGAATCACCTCAAAATGAACATATGTGTAGCCCTCGTCATCACAAACCCAACACACTTTGAACGAGGTCAAACAAACATCGGATGAGTGAGATATCATGTTTTATTCAATTTGCTAAATAGGCAAAAAAAAATGTTGACTATACAGTTTGTACAGGCGATGACATGGCAGGGCCGTACCTCACATGTGGCAGTGTTGACGTGTCTGATGTTGAGTTGGCAAGAAATTATTTGGCAGGGCATGTGGGCGAATGGAGGTGAGACACGTGGCATGTTTTTCGCCAATTGGGTGGTGCCATGTGGCCCAGGCATGGGTTGCCACGTGGCACCGTATTGTGGTTGATCAAAATTTTATTGAGTCCATGGGGATTGAACCCCGGACCTCCCACACAGGTTCAAAGATTTGGCAAATTCCAAACAACCAACACGCCACACAATTGTTTTTTACCATAACACAATTCAGATTTAATTTAACATTGAGTTATGTTGTGTATGGCATGGGGTCCAGGTTGGGGCTTAGCCCCAACCCCTGGTTGTTATACGCCTCCCATATGACCACCAAAATGGAGTGCGGGATTTACTAATGGTTAGCCACGCGCCCACCACTTGTCACACCCTCATTAAATCTTGCAACGTGCCCCTAATTTAGCGTTGGGACGTGGCCATATGGCCCTCCATGCGCCCAACACCTCCGAGATTTGGGGGCTTAGTGCTAGGTTTAGGCATGGGAAACTCCCATAAGCCAGGTTACTCACACAAGAGGTGTGATTTGGCGAACCAGAGACAACAAGCTTCAAGGAAGAAAATGGCAGGAGGCCTAACTTCTTCATCTTTTGGCCAAATGAGGAGCCAAAAAAGCCCAGCTAGGGGTTTTTGGATGTTCTGAATCCATTGGCACAGTTTTCAAAGGCATTTGGAGACTTCTTTTTTAGGTTTTTTTACTTTGAAGTTTCAGGGAGCTTAGGGCCACCATTGAAGGAGGCCATGCTCAGATGAACCCAATTCTATTTTCTGTGACTAAATAGTCATTTTTGACTAATTGTTATGCTCTGAACACATTGGGACAGGTTTTAGAGGCATTTGAGGACTTTTATAGGTGTTTTTTCCACAAGAAAACTTAGGGAAGCTCAAGGCCACATGTAGAAGAGGTCATGCCCAGATGAGCCATGGTCCGTTTTCAGAGTTCTATTAGTCATTTTTGGAGTTTTTATGTATTCTGAACCCAATGGTACAATCAATAAATCCATTGAAGTTGAGAAACAACTTGTAAAAGAATATTTGACAAACTAATCCTAGAGAGCCTAGTCCATTGATGGAGGCTCAAGGAGATGTAGCCCAGTTGGGGGTGAACTCCTTTATCATGTTCTTACTATTGTGAGTTGCTGGTTATATTTTTTTGCATGTTATGTTGTTGTTGTATTTCTTTAAACAACACTTAACCTTTTAAAAAACCTCACACATAAACACATAAAAGAGGCCTAAACTTGACACATAATTTCTCTTGCGCAACTAAGACATTGAGCAAGGTCCTGAAGTTTATTTTAATGGAATAGAGGGTGCTTGGATATCAAAACAAGTCAACCCCCTATTTTCAGATTAGGTGGTATCAAAGCAAGGTTTTTTCTCATGTGATTGCCATTGATAGCTAGAGATTTAGCTGTTGGTATTATTGTACAAGTTTTGTGTTAAAGTTTGATATCTTGCAAAGATGGAGGAAGCTTCAAACGGTAAAAGTTCTCATACATCTTCATTATCCAAGTTATTTAACAAATATATGTTGAAGGCATTTGCAGCCATGAGAGATATGGTGCAAGAGATGCGGGAAGATAGAAAATAGAGCACTGTCCTTCAAGAGAAGTTGATGGCCATGAAGGAGGAGAAGCACCAGCTTCTTGAAAAGTTGCATGAGATGGAGACTCAACTTCATGAGGCAAAGGAAAACCTTACCAAGTACATGCATGAACATGAGGTATGTAATGTTGGTTTTTCTTCAAATTCCTCTCAAGATGAATGCTTTGGTGTATTTGAAAATCACACTAGAGAAATAGGGTCCAAGTTATTGTTAAAAATGGACTATGAAGGTAAAGGGTTAGGCAAGCATGCACAAGGCATTGTTGAGCCTATTGTTGTTGAGGAGAGGCACAAGTATTGTGATCTTGGATATGAACAGAAAGATGGAGCATATTCCAAAGTTGAAGAGACAAGGGAAAAAGTTCCAAGAACAACTTTTGTTTCAAGTTCAATCCCCCAAGCATGCAAAGTATGTGTTCAAGATGAATGAAAATGTGTGAAACAAGAGACTTGTGACAGCCATGAGGACAAGAACATTTTTGTTGGTCTTCAAAAGGGAGCTAGTAACTCTTCAAATTCACCTCCTCAAGAAGGCGATAAAGGTGAATGTTCAAGGTATATTTCTGCCTATAATTCGGTTTCTTTTGATTATGTTAAGCATGGTAAATTTGCATGTAAAAATGACAGAAAAAGTCCATGTATATATTGTGGTTTAGATAACCATCATGTTTCAAGATGTTGGAAAAGATTGACCACATTCAGGAAAATTTTCGAGCAAAGACAACTTGAAAAGAGGATGCAAAAGATTTGCACTCATTGCCAGAAGAGAGGTCATCTCATTGACCAATGTTGGACATTGCATCCAACCACTCATCCACAACACGAGAAGAAGATGGATAAAAAGACTAGCAAGAATGGAAGAGGAGATTCCATCATCGATGTGAGTCAAGATGATTCAGAAAAAGACGATTTTCAGCAGAAAAATTCACCATTGAATTGGCTTGGTAAGAAATGGTTAGATTTCTTGAACAAGTAAGGCTTGCATTTCTTTGTTTGTAGATGCACATTTCAGCCTTATGTATGCATTTCTGTTGAAAGTTTGACAAGTTGTAGCAGCTTATCATAACTTGTAAGATGCAAGTTTGCATGTGAATGCATTCTTTTGAAGGCATTCCTTTTGTTGCACAACTTCGCCAGGAGGATGCAAAAGAGGGGTATGATACTCACTTATTGAAGCCATTTAGATTTTCATTTCTAGCTCTTATGTACCCACATGTTTTTGGGTTTATGTACTTATGTTTGTACATGAAGGAGAGTTGAAGAGCTATGCACATGCATGTGATTTTGTATGTGTAAACAATGAACTTTGTGATAGTTTCACTATGAGTGACTCATGAATGTAGCATGGTTGTGTATCATGAATGTCGACTTGTCTTTTTGGGAATGTCGATATGTTTCAAATGAATCTCGACTTGTGTCGATGTTGTCTTGACGACTATGTTGTGTCGATCATTTTTTTCGACTTATGTTTAGTCGATGGTGTTGTTGGCTTGTAAGTCAATATTGAGTACACCAAGATGCAGGAAAACACCATGTACTTTGATGAAGTACAAGATGTGACCATTTGTTTGAAGAGAAAAAAGATGTTGTTGGCATCATTTTCAGTCTTGTATAAAGTTTGTTTTCAAGGTTGATGGTTTTTCTTGGTTTGTGACAAGATGTCGCAAGAAAACTTTTTGCAGCCATTGTAGAGTGGATTGTGTTGACACAAAAGAGTTCACAAGAGGGACTCGATTCTCAGTGGGAAGGCTGGAAACTTTCCAAGCACAAAGAGAACAGTGGGTCAATAGCAACCAAAGAACAGTGGTTTAGGGACATAGCTAGTTGCAGTGCAAGGCATGTCATGGTACCCAGGTGATTTTCAAAAAGACTTTTCAAGTAGAATCAGTGGATAGAACTTGGAATCAGAAGAGTATTGAAGCTCAGGCAGATAATCATCAACTTTTGTGGGTCCAAAAGCCTTTCAGTGAGAAGGTGTGATCAGAATCTGGACTAGGGGTCGAAATTTAGCCCAAAAATCAAAGTGTTAGGAATCGCCTCAAAATGAACAGGTGCATATCCCTCATTGTCACAAACCCAACACACTTCGAACAAGGTCAAACGAACATCGGATGAGTGAGATATCATGTTTTTTTCAATTTGCCAAACATGAAAAAGAAAATGCTGACTGTACAATTCGTACAGGTGATGATGTGGCAGGGCTGTACCTCACACATGGCAGTGCTGACGTGTCTGATGCTGAGTTGGCAATAATTTATTTGGCAGGGCACATGGGCGAATGGAGGTGAGACACGTGGCATGTTTTTATCCAATTGGGTGGTGCCACATGGCCCGGGCATGGGATGCCATGTGGCACCATATTGTGGTTGATCAAAATTTTATTGAGTCCATGGGGATCGAACCCCAAACCTCCCACACAGGTTCAAAGCTTTGGCAAAGTTCGAACAACCAACACGCCACACAATTGTTTCTTACCATAACACAAATCAGATTTAATTTAACATTGAGTTATGTTGTGTATGGCGTGGGGTCCGGGCTGGGGCTTAGACCCAACCCCCGATTGTTATACGCCTCCCATATGACCACCAAAACAGAGCGTGAGCTTTACTAATGGTTAGCCACGTGCCCACCACTTGTCATGCCCTCATTAAATTTTGCAACGAGCCCCTAATTTAGCACTGGGACGTGACCATATGGCCCTCCATGCACCCAACACCTCTGAGATTTGGGGGCTTAGTTCACTAACAGTGCGACAAATTCGTGCATTTCACGAGAACGGCGCGTGTGCTGGTTTTAGGCATGGGAAACGCCCAGAAGCCAGGTTACTCACACAGGAGGTGTGATTTGGCGAACCAGTGATAGCAAGCTTGAAGGAGGAAAATGGCAGGAGGCCTAACTTCTTCATCTTTTGGCCAAATGAAGAGCCGAAAAATACCAGCTAGGGGTTTTTTGATGTTCTAAATCCATTGGCACAGTTTTCAAAGCCATTTGGAGACTTCTTTTGCAGGTTTTTCTACTTTGAAGTTTCAGGGAGCTTTAGGGAGCTTAGGGCCACCATTGAAGGAGGCCATGCTCAAATGAGCCCAAGTCTATTTTATGTGACTGAATAGTAATTTTTGATTAATTGTTATGCTATGAACACATTGGGACAGGTTTTAGAGGCATTTGAGGACTTTTACAGGTGTTTTTTCCATAAGGAAGCTCAGGGAAGCTTAAGGCCACATGTAGAAGAGGTCATGCCCAGATGAGCCATGGTCCGTTTTCAGAGTTCTATTAGTCATTTTTGGGTTTTTCATGTATTCTGAACTCAATGTTATAGTCAGTAAATCCATTGGAGTTGAGCAACATCTTGTAAAATAATATTTGACAAACTAATCCCAGAGAGCCTAGTCCATTGATGGAGGCTCAAGGAGATGTAGCCCAATTGGGGGTGAACTCATTTATCATGTTCTTATTGTTGTGAGTTGTTGGTTATATTTTGCTGCATGTTATGTTGTTGTTGTGTTTCTTTAAACAACACTTAACCTTTTAAAGAACCTCACACATAAACACATAAAATATGCCTAAACTTGACACATAATTTCTCTTGCACAACTAAGACATTGAGCAAGGTCCTAAAGTTTATTTTAATGGAGTAGAGGGTGCTTGCATAGAAAAACAAGTTAGCACCCTATTTTTAGATCATCCTTTCATTTTCTAGAGTGTCTCTTAAGAGTGGTCTTCTCTAAGAGGATCACAACAAAGACCAAAAAGGGTCATCCCACATACCAGTCTAGCTCACAAGACTTGTATGTTCGTCCTGACTCTTGCTAAACTCTACTTTGACTTTTGCACTTGCCTCACAAGGTTTGTACCTTCAACTTGACTTTTGTACTAGGATAACAAGGTTTGTACATTTACCTTGACTTTTTCACTAGGCTCACAAGATTTATCCTAGCATCTCCTTTGTCCTTTAAGAGTGACCAACTCTTAGAGGATCACAACAAAGACCAAAAAAGGTCATCCCACATGCCAGTCTAGATCACAAGACTTGTATGTTCGTCATGAATCTTGCTAAACTCTAACTTGAATTTTTCACTTGGCTCACAAGGTCTGTACCTTCACCTTAACTTTTCCTCTAGGCTCACAAGGTTTGTACATTTACCTTGACTTATGAACTAGGCTCACAAGATTTATCCCAACATTTCCTTTGTCCCGAGTCTTGTCTAGCTCACAAGGTTTGTACGTTCACCTTGACTCTTGCCATGACTCACAAGACTGATTGATTCTCCAAATCTCCTTGGCTATCCTCAGGGTGGCCACTTAAGGCCTCTCATTGGAGAATGACTCCTGATGTTGCTAATTTTAACAATGTCAACCAAAGAATTGATGTTTTAATTAGAGACGAGGTATATCAATCTTTGTTAAAACCATTTTTGGCATCACAACCACTTTAAAGTGCAAGGGTTTAGATAATGTGTAACAAGTCAAGGATAAAATCCACGCTAAGGAACCTTGGTTATCCATTAGAAACGAATATTCTTTGTTCCAAATTAAATGACAAGGGCACCTTGGTTTATTACAACATGCAAAAGGAATTCATCATGTTATTGGTGCTATGGTTTCGTGGAGGTTCTTAAAGAAGAGATGCAACATCTTCATTGGCTTCTTTTTCTTTAAATAAGTGATATAGAATAAATCCTTTCCCTTTAGATCCCACGACACCTTCACTCGAGACCTTTATTGTGGAGAGATGAAGTGTTGACCCAGTGTTACATATGAAAATCCCAAATATTAGTGAGTTCATAAATAGTTATAAAGGCAATGCCTTAATTTGCAAGTTCAATGGATTGTGGCCATCAGTAGCATATCTTACTTAATAGTTTATATCTGTGTAGACTATAGAATATTTAATAACATTTTATTCTAAAGTTTTTTATTGTTTTCTTCACTAATCTTGAAGATCATAGAAAAGTCTTGAAAGAGGGACCATGATCTTTTGGGAAAATCTAAACCATGATTTGCAAATTTCAACTTAGCTTTCATGTTTATTACAACAACATCAATGTGGATGAGGCTACTGAATCTCCCCATCTTCATGTGAAAACCACCAATTTGAGAACAAAATGAAAATACTTTGGGTAAATTTCTCAACAAGTAAAGTCCAAAAAGGAAGCATTACTTGTGCCTAAATTTGTGTATATCTTTCCTAAAGTGTTCTAGAGTCGGATAATTTCTTAGGTTATGAAAATATGATGTTTAATTGCAAATTTTATTTAAAGATGGCCATTTCTTGGGTTATGAAAATATGATGTTTAATTGCAAAGTTTATTTAAAGATGGCCATTTAAAGGATGTTTGTTCAAAGGTTAAGGTCTCTCAAAGAAAAATCCCAACTCTTTCATTCAAAACTGGTAACATAAACATGTATTTGGTCATGCCCAAAGTTTCTATTAATCATATGCAAGTTATTACATCTAGCACAATGACAATTCCTTATGAGTGACAAAGAGGCATGTTGATGTCCATTTCTATTCGAAAACATAATTGATGAAAAATCAAATGAAGTCTTAATATCAAACATGGACTATAAATAAATAGGATTTTCATAATTGATTCAGTAACATGCACATCATAACAACTAATATAAGCATGCAATATAAATGAACAACAATCTCAAATTGTTTCCCAATAAAGCAATCAATGAACATAGAGGATAGACTATTTACCCAATAAAGCAATCAATGAACATAGAGGATAGAGTATTTACAGTAATATGGTTGTTAAGTTGTTGTTACATAAACTTAATTTAGTTTTTATGTACAATTTATGATTTTAAAGGTTAAAATAAATATTTAAAGTTCCTCCACTAACCAATTAAACCAACATCTTACTTTAAATTTTTTCTCTAGAAATCAAATAAGTAAACTAAAACATAAAAACTTCTTCAAAGATCAATTAACTAAAACATAAAAATGCACAATGCAAATGGAGAGTTCTTCAAAATATTCCATTGTCTCCAAAACCATGAAACATATAACTGTGTAGTCTTCCAAAGCCCTTACAAGTCAACCTCAGCCGAGATGATGACATTTAGTTGAATAGCAAGGCTTGTTTTATTGTATGAGTTACATGTTGTTGCAGTAAATCTGTTGTATTAGATTCAATGGCAACAATACTTATATGTAGGATTCCCAACAAAATGAAAATTTAATATAACACCACATGCCTCCAAAACGAAGCAGTGTTCCAAGGTCTCAATCTGCGATTGGTTACCGAACATTAAAGTGATCACATTGTGAGTTTCATAGAATGTAATGTCTTAGTGGCTTTATCACATCGATTATTAGTTATTTTTGCATGCCAATGTCTGATAGTTGGCAACAAACCGAAATGTTATTATTAGTTTGATAGTTATTACATTTTGTTATTATAATGTTGTCTGATAGTTATTACATTTTTACTGAAATGTTTACAAATTGAAAGTTTTGAGCATGGACGTTGTTTTTTAATGTTTTTTTATTATTGGTCCCTTCCGAATGCGTAGAGGGACTATAGTGATCGCATATTGATATGTCCTTTTACTATTATTATTATTATTATTATTTTATTATTAGTCCTTTGTATTTGTATTGAAATGTTTGCATACTGAAGGTTTAGATCATTGACACTTTTTTTGAGGTGCTTGAATAGACCTGATAACTTAAATGTTTACATAATGCGAGGTCCTGAAACAGGCCTAACAACTTAAATGTTTGCATACCGTGAGGCCCTTAGACAGCCTGACAACCTTAAATGTTTACCTAAATAGGCTTCTCGGAGTACATTTTGCCTCGAAATTTTCCATACAATGTTGCAGTGAATTTGGACAATATTGTTGTCCACCGCCAGTTGAATAGGTATTGTATGTTTCATACTTCTTCTAGGCTTGGAATGCAATTTGGTCATCGTTGAATCTACATACATTGTTTATTGGTTCGGTGGGTGCTTCTTCTTCATTGGTTCGTCGATTGTTGCTTGTTGTTGTTTGATTCAACTTTTCAAGGTTGGGGACCTGCGCTTGCAGTTGGACCTGTTGGTGTTTGTTGCTTGCTTTTGTTTACTTCAACTTTGCAGGGTTGGGGTCCTGCATTCCCAGTTGGATCTGTTTCTTTTTACTTTGCGGGGTCCAGGTGTTGCACCCACAATTCGACCTGTGCTTCTGTCTTTCATCATTTCAGAGTAATTTTCGATGCCATAATTTCATTTTCTATTCCTTCTTTGTTGTTCAGTGTTTGCAGTTTGCAAGTAAGAATGTTTGTTTATTTCTACTGGCATGTTCGTCATACGTTTCTGGTTCTTTCTGTGCTTTGACTACGGTATGTTAATCGTTGGAGATACACATGTTGTTTACTGGTTCGGTGGTTGTTGCTTGTTCGTTGGTTCATCGGTTGCTGCTTGTTGTTGTTTGGCTCAAGTTTACTAGTTTGGGGCCCTGGGGCTGCAGTTGGGCATGTTCATGCTTTCTCGTTGGTTTGTTGCTTGTTGTTTTCTTTTGTTTACTTCGGCTTTGCAGGGTTGGGGTCATGCGCCGACAGTTGGAGATGTTTTTGTTTTTTTTTGGCGCTTTGGGGTGTTCAGGTCTTGCACCCACGAGTGGACCTATGGTTTTGTTGTTTGCCGTGTCTGGCGAAGTCGATATCTGGAGCCTGTTTTGTGTCCGCCTGTTCTGCTGTAAAATTTTGCTGATATTTCAGTGTTGACATGATACAAAATAGTGGCATAAGAAATAATTGGACAACTACATGTGCAATTACAATACCCGTTGTCTTTTTGTTAAGATAAAACATGTGAAAAATGCACTTATTAACCATATATGATGAAATGTGCCCATATCACAATACAACTTCTTTATCCTCTACACAGACTGGTGTGACCATGATACAATTTTTCTTGTACTTGAGATATGATATGTACACCAAAGATACTGCAAAATTATATTTCCATGTCTGGAAGCATATCTCTTTATCCTCTACACAAACTAGTGTGACCATGATACAATTTTTCTTGTACTTGAGATATGATATGTACACCAAAGATACTGCAAAATTATATTTCCATGTCTAGAAACATATCTAGATACTTTGCCATAGAAAAACAAAATCATTTAGTTATGGCCATGCAATTTCTTAATATTTTGTGGCTTGTAATATATTTTGGGCAGGAAAAAACGTTATATATTTACAACCATGGATGGAGAAAAACAAAGGTTCATGTTTCTAACTATCTTTTATTCTATTCGTTGATTCTCATTTACTGTATGTACATATTACTTGTTCTCCACTGCATGCCAAATTCCATTCATGTTCATTGTATTTTGTGTGTTCCCACATTCAAACAAACAAAATACCTGGAGAAAACGAAGGAGTCTTAACTGTAGTGGTGGATGAGGAGATAGAAAGGTACATGCTTGTATTTTTATTTCATATTATGTTGTTTTGTATTTCATTCATTATCTATATATGTGTTCACCTAGTTTATTGTATGTAGATATTGCATACCTTCCTACATAATAACTTATCTTCATGTCCTTTGTATTTCTTGTGCCACTACATTGAAAAAAATCGAACTCTGTTTATTTTTTTTACATGTCTTCCTGCATACTAACTTCCTTCATGTCCATTTTATTTTTCGTGCATTGTTACATTTAAACAAACAAAGTGGATGAAGAGGACGTTGGAATCTTTGGCATGAATGTAGCAGAGGAGTTACAGAGGTGCATGCCTGTACTCTTATTTCATATTCCAGTGTTTAGCATTTCATTTATTGTCTTTGTATTTGTTCTACTTGTTCGACTGCTTTGCACCTTTTTTGTTGTATGTATATACTACATATATTTCTGCTTATTCTCATGTGAATTGTATTCTCTTTACTGCTACATTGAAATAAATAGAACTGTATTTCTTTCTTTTACATATCTTTCTGCATACTAACTTTCCTTCATGTCCACTCTATGTTTGGTGTTGCTACCTTGAAAGAAACAAATTGGTTGGACAGGAAGATGAATTCTTATATGCGACATTAGAGGGGTCTGTGGTACAATCTTCAAAAAGGTATACCAACTGTGCTAGTAAATTAAACATAAAAAATGGGTGGGGGCATATAATATTGGACTAGAAAATGATGATTTGGCAATAATGGGCCTTTGTGCCCTCCCCATTTATAATTTTTCCATTTTCTATTATCCCTTGTTTTTCCCCTCTTCTATACTTAACTTTTCTCATCTACTTTTTCTTTCTGATTGCTTTGCCCAGTCATTTTTCTGAAAATACCTTAGTGTGTGGGTTGGCGGACTCACGAGTTCACATTTATGGTCATGCTTCTACCTTATTCCATACTTACCCACTTTGTCGATCACAGGTTCCTGGGCTGGCGGGTTCAAGATTGTGTTTCTGGCTTCAGAGGTTCTACAATATACATATTGGTCATCATACGCCACCATCACACCCTATTTGCTGTTACACATTTTTTCAGTCAAAAAATCTAATGCATACAATTTGACCCTCGGGTCCTCATGTTTCCTGAGTATCCCTTGACACCCTATTTCGTATTCCATCTCCTTCTACCCTGTATGTGACATTAAGAACAATTATGGAAAATATACAATGCATATGCTTGTTTATTCCTTCTGATGTTCATCTACGCATGCTTGCATTAGAAAAAGTTGGACTAGTGACATGGCCATGAGCAGTCAATCATCCCAAACATCAGCAGACCAATAAGGAAAATGGTAAAGATGCATACATTTTGTTCCTCATGTGTTTACCAAACAAATATCCTCATATATTTATTCATCTATGGCATGGTGAATATGTTGATGTCATATGCAACACATACTTTGCAGTTCACAAGAAGTATCAACAAGTGCAAGCGAGACATCGAACAGAGCGCAGGTTCCACAGACTAAGAGATCTGGTTGCAAAACTATGGCTCCATAGTTCATCCAAGTTGTGCGTCTACTTGTACATTTATTCCAGGAAAAAAGAAAACAAAAAAATAATGCACACTACCATTCACATTACTTTTCTTGTTCAAAAAATGTCACCGGGTCTAAACTTGTAACACCCAAAATACTATTAATAGAGGTCTTGAACATCCGTCGAACTGGACAAGTGTTCATCGGGGACATAATGGTCATCTATAGCACCTACTTGGACAAGGAAAATAAAACTAGATCCATTATGCATGTTGACATGACAGACAAGGAGGCCCTGATGATAGTCACACTGACTATTCCCACACAACTTGTCCATAAACATGCAGAAAATATATTTCCAGGTAATGGGATATCCATTACAAATTTCAATATATTGCCCAAAATAGTATATGACCGTGGTGATTGTGATCGGATTATATCGCTCAATGAAACAAGTATTTTGGAAAAAATTCTCGCTATTTGTTCAGAATATCGTTTTTCCCAAACACAACTATCAAACAACTTGCATAAAACAATGACATTTACCCAATCGGAACCATTGGTGCAACTGTCACACTCGCGATAAAACTTGGCTTGCAACACATTCTCCATATAAAATATGGAGAGTCAGACAACGAAAAGGAAATGGTACCATTCTCCATATCCAGTTTTGTCCTTTACTTTCACATGCCCATGTATCTCGGTTAAGTTACACAAATATTGCACTGTTCCATGTTGCAGCTGCAATTGTTTGACACCTATTCAAATTTCTTTTCGTCAATGGAACAACAATTGCATAAAGGGAAATTTCCACTTATGCTCTTCAAAAGTATAACAAAGAAAAGAGATGTTAAAGAAAGGATCTTTTGCACAACCCAAGCAACATTTGTAGCAGAATTGCGAGAAGACATAGTACAAGATCTCAAGAAACTAACTAGATCTACAACTGTTGCGCGTATACATCTACAAATTCATCCTCATTTTTCTCATGCAAATTTCCTTCAACAAATTTCTGTAGATTTATTTATTTTTGTTCAGTTGTATATTATATTGTTCAATATATTAACTGCTATGCTCACATTTCCAGGTTGAAGGTGTTTTGTTTGTAGTGAATGCGTACTCAACCCCCTTTGAGCCTGTATGTTCCAAATGAAACTCTCATGCTTCTGCTTCTGCTTCTGCTTCTACTTTCATAAGTGATGATACAATTGATTGTCTGCGATGCAATAAAAAATGTCCTTACATATATAGACATTGTCTCAATGCTTCCATCTGAACTGTGGGCAACAAAACCGTACATTGTACAATTAGATAGCCTCTATTACAATATGTGTTTCCCGGGTTAGCATAATTGTCATATGAAACATACCTACAGAAAAAGGCAAACAATGTCTACATGTTGTGAAAATTTCGGATACATAGCAAATTTACCTTAAATGAGGACAATGCAATATTGCATATCAGCTGAAAAATAAAATAAAATCATATCAAGCTTTGGCAGGAAACGAAAATATCTTGAATGTGTGTCTGTAATTTTTCTTCAACACCAGATGAATGTTTGTCAGACTCGAGTTCTTCAGAGTTTACATCTATAGCTGTAAAATTCTCTTTCTAGAGATTTTGTCTCTGTTCGACAACACAGGTATTCCAACAGACGATGAACACCTTAAGTAACCACTCACATAACCAGATCAAATATGAACACATCGATGTTTTCACGTGGTAAAACCCCTACAAGGAAACATCCATGACCCCAACCAACGCGACCACTTGGAGAAGTTTATTAATGCAGAGAAAAATATTACAAAGAGATTTTACAAGAGAGTTTCTCACAATTGATCACCGGAAAATGACCCTCCATGCTCTTTAAATAGAGATCATGGACCAATCAGGTGTTAAGCCATAGATCAATGGTCATTAAGATTGAGGAGAGTATGAACCGTCAGATCACTCTATGTCGGGAACATATTGCGACCATCAAATTTCCTAACTACAAATGCAAACTAATGCATACTAAAGAAACACACTTTTACCTAACAACACATTAGACCAAGTAGATCTTAACTAACTCCTAAGTGTCTAAATATCCTAACATCCCCCCTTAAGAACAACTTGGGATAGGATTGAAGGATTTACAATAGTGAC
>ML780172.1:638206-653255 GCA_009831015.1 Picea engelmannii | reverse complement strand
ATTAGCCATTTCTTTTAATGTGCGGTTCTTTCTCTCAACAACACCATTTTGTTGTGGTGTATATGGAACAATGTGTTGCATTTGGATTCCTTGTGTAGTGCAGTAACTTGTAAAATTATTGTTCACATATTCGCCTCCATTATTTGTTCTTAACCTTTGAATTTGATGTCCAGATTGTTTTTCTACAAGGGCCTTGTAGGCCAAAAACTTTGCTCTTACGTTTTAAGAAGTAAACCCAAGTACGTATGGAAAAGTCATCAATGAAAGTTAAGACATACTTGCACCCAGAAAAGGAATGAGAAGAAAGTGGACCACAAAAATCACTATGAACAAGATGCAAAGGAACCGAGGCATGCCAAGAGGCACGTTTGTCTAAACTATCCTGATGATGTTTGCCGAGAACACAACCAACACAAACACCATCTCTGCACTAAACAAGAGGAAGACGGGTCACCATATTTTGATTACATAGTTGCTACAATGAGCGATAGTTTAGATTACCAAACTGCTCATGCCAAAGTTTTCTCAAGGCATCGCTATGAGAAACAAAAACTGATGAAAAATATGATGACCCAAAGTTGTCAAATTTGTACAACCTAGTAATATCATCAGCAATTTCAGTTGCAAGAAAATTCTTAGGATCTTTTAGATCCTTGATTACAACTTGGTGAGGTGAAAACTCTACGGTTTTACCTTCACTTGAATGAGTGATTTGATAGACTAATAAAAGGTTACAAGAAAGACTTGGAACACATAATACATCATTGAAATGACCATTTTCTACTTGAACTGTTCTAGATCCTTCAACACTAAGAGATCTATCATCACCAACAAATATTTTCTTGGTGTTACATTCATTTAGAGTGGAAAATATGGCTCTATCCTTAGCCATATGATAAGATGCTCCATAATCAATAAGCCACTCATCAGAAGTAGAAGTAGAAGTAGAATTTGTATTGAAGGAGAAACCAGAAGCAGAAAGTGCATGTCCATGAGAAGAAGAAGAAGTAGTAGAATAAATATTGATGTTGTGCTTCTTCATCACTGCTTCTAAAGATGCCATCTTCTTGAAACATTTGGACTCATCATGACCATATTTATCACAAAATTTGCAATGTTTGTTAGTATTCTTACTTTTATATTTTGCTCCTTTGTTGCCATTAGGAGCGGAATCTGTCTGAGTGGGTTTGGGACCCTTATGTTGCTTGTTGATCACTCCAAGTTGTACAAGCTTATCTTCCTCTCTAATCAAAGCTGCACAAAAGGACTCAAGAGTGGGTTTTTCATAAGCTTTCCCTAGAGCTTCTCTCATGGCATAAAAGGTAGATACAAACAGATAATATGCACTACCTAGCTTAGAAATAATAAGATAGATGCAACGCTCTTCCTTCATTTTTATTTCACATTCTTCACATAAAATTATGAGTGTTTTAAACTTAGATAGATAGTCTCCAAGGAAAGAAAAATCACTTGGAATCAAGGTCAGTATTTGATTTTCTAACTGTTTTGCTCGAATAATATTGAGTTTACCAAACATAGATTCAATCTTTTCCCAAGATTCTTTGGGGTCATCAATTTCTTGAATGTGGTACCTTAAATCATGAGAGATGGACATTCTGATTAGTCCACGTGCTTTGTCACTCCTATTAGACCATTTTAATTTCTTATCATCATCAGTGGGTTCTTTTTCCTTTCCCAAGGTAATCCGGTACAAGCCTTTACTTCTTAACAAATCTTCTATATGAGATTTCCATTGGAAGTAGTTGTTGCTGGTAAGCAAGAAATTACTTGTAGAATCCATATTAAATATGAAGATAATATGGATTTCAAAACTGGAACTGATGATCTGGATGGAAAGAGCTCGAAAAGTTATGTGGTTTTTAAAAAAGATGGCACTGAAAACAGATTTCCGATGTGAGAGTTATGCCCTTTAAAAAAAAGGCATAAACGGTAACCAAATAACCACGTGATAGTGTAAGTTGCTTTATGAAGTGACCCACTTTTATAAACAGAAGTGGGGATCACTTTTACAATGAAGTTACCTTATAACAGAAAGGCTGCATGCAAACTAAATAACTCTAAAATAAAATATTAAAGCTACTTATCGTGATTCCTTTTTATACTTGAAGTGAAATACACTTTACAATTTTAGCATGAACATTTTCAAAAAAAGGTAACAAAAGAGAGACTTGAACTCAAGACCTCTTACTTAATAAGGCAACTTTTAACCAAATGGTCTAGCAAAACATATTGTAATGTTCAGAAGGAGGATTGTTGTTGTTGTTGTTGAAGACGGCCTTGGAGAGCATGCTAAAAAAAACTATTTTCACAAAAGAAAAAAAAATTGCTTCTCGATGACAACAAGGGTTAGATCTCGGTTAGCTTACCCGGAAAATGCACATTTTCCTATCTGTTTTTGATTTGTCAAGATCGCACAGGGCACAGGGAAAAGATCATATGTAGATATAAAAGAGTAGCAACCCGGAAACAAATAATATCAAACCAAAATAAAATTTTGCAGAAATTTAAAAAATGTGTATTCAGTCTTTATACCTCTGGATCTGACTGTAATGGTCATATCTTGGGAAAATGGAAACCTTTTCGAGTGAAACAAAAAGTGTTCCTGACAGAAACGAGTGCTCCAGATGCAATGGAATAGTCCTCTCAACCTAGAAATGTACGAAAATGACATAAAATGGAGATGAGGAAAATCGGCTTCACGATCTTGATCTACAACAGGAGCGGGTCTTCAAATAGGCACTGATACCATGTTCGAAAACACGGGTATTCCATTAGAGGACGAACACCTTCAGTAACCACTCACATAACAAGATCAAAGATTGACACACCAATGTTTTCACGGGGTAAAACCCCTATGGGGAAACATCCACGACCCCAGCCAACGCGATCACTTGGAGTAGTTTATTAATAAAAACAAAAAGATTACAAAGAGATATTACAAGAGAGTTTCTCACAATCGATCATCAAAAAATGACCCTCCATGCTATTTAAATAGATATCATGGACCAATTGGGTGTTAAGCCATGAATCAATGGCCGTTAAGATCGAGGAGAGTATGAATCGTCGGATCACTCTATGTCGGGAACATATCGTGACCGTCGGATTTCCTAACTACAAATGCAAACTAATGCATACTAAAGAAACACACTAATAAAGACACTTTTACCTAATGACACATTAGACCAAGTAGATCTTAACTAACTCCTAAGTGTCTAAATATCCTAATAGTCTCTTCTTGTGCACTTGAAACAACAAGGAGAATCTAACTACAAATGCAATCGTTGTTTTTATTTTGATGTTTTTTTTCATCTCCCAGTAAGAATTTTGCATATTTGTTGCGGTGTGAAAATTAAAAAAAAAAATGGTGGTTGGTTGTGGATTTGTTGGAGGAGTCTGCACATTTTTGGGTACCCAAATTGGACAATTTTTTACCAACTATATAGCCACGGCAGGATTTCTACATTTTTTTTGGGTACCCGAATAAAAAAAAGTTGGTCTCCAACTATACATTTATGGTATGGTATATGCATTTTCTCGATGCCCTAATTGAAAAAAAAGGACTCATCATGGATTGAAACATGAGCTTGATATTTTCAGAACTTGCTATAGAGATTGGCGAGTTCAGGCATTGGAATTCATACAGGTAGGTGCAGTTGTTGGTGATGTACACGCGCATAAGATTGTTTAGTCCAGAAATGGGAAGCATGAGTGAAAACCCCATAAAAAGTATTGAACTATAAATAACTCAGGCCCATCCTTTGAACCATCGAAATAAATTTCTCCTCTGGGCATAACCATTAGGAGTTTCCAATAATATTGGAAATTTGGCATTGTTAAAACTGGTAGTGATAGACCATGGCACTATCAAAAGAAAATTTCCATAGTGATCTTGTTTTATTGTAAATAGTAATCGACAACTTTCTTGTTCCCCATTTTGAGGTCTGGTTATAGCTAGTGTATAATGGAGAAGTTCTGTTGGTTTTGTGTTGTCTTGTGTTTGGCATAATTTTGTTCATATCCCATGGCCCCGATTATTTTCACGTGGGAACATATACCAGATGTAACAAGAAACCAATTCCACGATGTGATTTTTTTATATATCAAATTTTTTAATGAAAAGGTCGATGTGTACTGCTCTATGGAACCTTGTGGGATCTTGCTTGACGCCTTCTGTGTTCGTGTGTTGCCTTGTGCCTCAACTTTTAATACATTTGGTGTTTACTTGGTTCTTGGTTGTATGCTTCATTCTGGATAATTAATAATACATTCAGGATCTTCACAGTTTTTCTATGATCTTAAAGACTATATAGGACATGTTTTTCCTTTTAATATAATTTATGTGACACAAATGTAGTATGTGGCTTGTTTTAACACTTTTGCTTGATCGATGAACTTAGCAAAATTAATCTCCTGGAATAATTTGAAATTAAAAATATATATACTATGCGAAGTCCAATGGAACTATCATATCAACGAGAGGACATTAAAATTCAAATTCGTCGTTGTTATACTTGCGGTGAAGCTGATAGTACAATAACTTTACTTAAACATCCCAACATTTATTTTCTTGTAGCTTTTCGATGCTTCTCTTATACAAACAGATCCTGGAAACTATAAGCATGGATCGTTGTATCTATTCCTTGATTGAAGAACCTGTTCACATGTTTAATGCACTTCATAGTTACTGTTAAGACCATCAATGGGGCTTTCTTACACCAATTCCCGCTTCCAAAAATTGCCATCCCCTTTGTTTTTGCCCTCTGCTTTCCCTTTCTAGTTACTTACTCATTTTTCGAAAAATGTCTAGGTGCGGAAGTTGGCAGATTCACGTCTTCAGATTTCCATTGTTACTTTTATATCACCAGCCTGACTGACCGATTCCCCATTTCATATTGAACAAACTTTTTGGATCGTGGGTTCCCGGATAGGCAGGTTCAACATTGTGTTTCCATTTTTCCGCCACCTACAAACAACACACGGACTTCCACGATCTACAAATTAGCAAACAAATTCTCCTTTATCTTGTTTGATTTCTCGTTCTATTTACTTGGTCCTTTTTTCGAATGTGTCATTTTTCTAAATGTCTCGTGCTTTTATATACAACACCCAAATTTCTGCAATATACAAATTGACCCTCGAAATCTATCATTGTCTCTTGTTCCATGTTACACATTTTGGATTTAACAGTTGGGGTAGATACAATTTGACCATCAGGCCCTCACGTCTCATGAGTAGAGCTTGTAGCCCTGTTTTCAAGCCCATCAATATTCCCCGTTCTGAGTATGTCTAATGCTTTTATATCACGAGTCTGACCAACCTCTTGTCCATTGCATACTTGGCCACTATTACCATCGTCAGTTCCTGGCCAAGCTTGCTCAACATTGTGCTTCCATTGTTCCGCTACCTATAAACAACACTCAAAATTTTGTGATATACAAATTGACGGCCAAAATCTGTCATTGTGACATACAATTTGACCATCATCCCCTCACATCTCCTGAGTATATCTTGTGGCCCTATTTTTGAAGCCCGCCCGACCGCTTTCCATACTTGGCCATTTCTTGGAATCCATTTCGCGGGTTGGAAGGTGGACAAAATGTACAATGCTTAGTCTCTCTTCACCATCCCCGCCACCTTCATACTTCTTTCTAGATATGTAATTATTAAGATTTAATGCTAGTATCTCATCATGCAGGAACCGTTAAGATTGTCGTTAATGTCCGGAAGGCCGGAGAAGATTCTTCATTAATACGAATTAAACCAAGATTTGTGGAGAAGAGTGTTATCATTTCCAAGTATTAATTTCAAACATGATGCAATCTCTTTCGTGCGTCGGTCGGTTGGCGCCTTTACAAAATATCTAATTCTTAATTGCTCTTCGTCGTCACCACCACCTTCGCACTTTTTTCTAAATATGCAATTAGTAAGCTTTAATGGTAACATCTCATTACGCACAAACCTTGGAGATTGTTATTGATCAGCAAAAGACTCGAGGAGATCTTCCATTGATACGCATTAAACCAATATTTGCAAAGGGTTCTATTATCCCTCCCCAATTTTCATTTCAAAAATCATCTGGAGCAAATGGAAATTCTTGTTAACTTATGGCAGCAGTTCCACAACAATTTTGTCCAGATACAGTAAAAAACTTCGGGAACAATGTCCAGAGGTTCCAGTATTCCAAGGCATATTCTTACTACTCATCTCCCTCCACCTAGGATAATAAAAGGAGATGGTCCATTGGTGCATTGATGGTTGGCGCAGAGGTTGATGCGATGGATTTTGAGCCAGAAGAAGATGATCTGATGGACGATGTTATGACAATGGATGATGGAAATGTAGACATTGTTCCCACTCCTACTCCCAAATTGAAATCAAACATAATGGGTGGCACTTCCCGTCTTGACGATGGCAGTCCTGACAACACCAAAAGAAGGGGTTTTAGAAAAGAAACCGACATTGTACGCAATAGCCTCTTTGCAGCTCGAAAATAGGAATTCCAGAGGTCCAAATTAGACTTTTTTGGGCGGAAGTCTTTCACTATAAGGAAATGATCTATTGATGCTCCTAGAGATATATTTCAAGCCAAAAAATTATTCAATTGTGGTACCACTATCCTTTTCTCTGGATATACAATTAAAATCTTAGGGGATGAGGACCAGAACTCCCACTGGTGCAAGGCATATTCCTACTACTCATCTCCTTCTGCCTAGAATGGACTAATTTGGGCCTCTGGAATTTCTCGTGCAACCTGTGTCCCTGAAGTTTTTGACTGTGAGGAGGTGGTTTCTTGGTGTGTCCTAACTTTCAATTTCAGGCTATTTTGTTTGCCCTACAATTTTTTTCGTCTTCTTCCTCACGAGAAGATTGCGAGAACTATCAATTTTATCGTATGATTGTTGTTCATCTGGTTCAAGCCAAGGATTTATTCCACTGCGGAACCAATCTCTTGTTTCTTTGTCGCCTCAGGTCTTCGGAAAGATATTCAGATCGGGGCACCGAACATTGAACCACCGAGGAGAAGACTGCAAGGATTTCCTAAAAAAAGCATGGTAATCAGTTTTGTATGCATGTTGAAGAGCATCTCGATGGCTCCTGCATGTTGCAGATCATGTCCCTGTGTTTATGGAAAATATGTTCAATGTTTTGTCCCAAAGAACTTGGTCCAATTTTTATGGATGGATATATAGGGCCTAGTATTCTTTTTTTTTTTAATGGATTTACTATTAAAAAAATTTCCTTGGAGTCTTGGTTCCTACTTCTTTTCTGAATTTAACACCTCTTCTCATTGGCATGGTTCAATAGTCTCGTAGTTCTTCGATATTGTATTTTCTTAAGTAATTTGTTCTAAAATGGAGCATTTAACAATTATATGACAATGCATTGTGTCGATCCATTAGGATTTTATGGAAACAAAAATGATATTCAGACAGTTTCAAACCAACGTTGAATTCTATTCGTAATGCAGATAAAACATAGAAATACCAAATCACAATGTTGCAGCAAGATCGTCATTCTTGTTTCTAGACATGCAATTATTAATCTTTAATGCTAACAACCCATCATGCAAGAAGTTTAATACTTAAGTTAATATGTTAAATTCATGGAAGAATGTATCAAGAATACAATTACTCCCACAAGTTGCAATAAAATCTAATCTTCGACAAAGCATTTGCTGACAATTACTAGAAAATGATGGTTTGAAACCAATTCCCGCTTACAAAAATTTCCCTCTGCCTTTCTATTTTCCCACTCTTTTATCCTCTGTAGTTTCTCTTTTTGGTTACTTAGTCATTTTTTTCTGAAAATGTCTTGCTGCATGGATTGGCAGATTCACACGTTCACATTTTCATCCATGATTTTGTATGGCGATTCCGACCAAGCGCTTCCCCTTTGTCTAAATTGCACTTTCCATTGTTTCATGACCTGCAAACAACACTCTGGCTTTTGTGATATGCAGATTTACTTATGGACTCCCACATCATTCCCTCTTCTGTGTTACACATTTTGCACCGAAATGTTCCGATATATACAATTTGATAGTCGGGGCCTTACGTCTCCTCGGGAACCCTTGTCACCCTATTTTGAAGCCCATCCGATCGCTTTCCACACTTGACCATTTCTTGACATCTCTTTCATGGATCGTTGAGTTTGCAGATTCAAGGAATTTCCAATTTCTAGTTGTTTTTTCCTATGCCCGCTACCTTCATACTTCTTTCCAGGCATATGTAGTATGTATAAAACTTCTCCAGAAACATACATAAAAGATCTTTCCAGGAAATGGAATATCTATTGCATATTTGAATATATGGGACCTTCTTTTCCCTCTTCTATATTTAACCAAATTCCCATTTCTTTTTCCCCTCTACTCTCTCTTTCTCGTTACTTAGTCATTTTTCCAAAAATGTCTCAATGTGCGCGTTGGTGGACTCACAGGTTCACATTTGCGCTCTTGTTTTTATATCATGACTCTGATCGACCGCTAGTCATTCGATGCCTAGCCACTTTTCAGATCGCGGATTTTCGGGCAGGTGGGTTCTATATTTCACTTCCATTGTTCTGTGACCTGCAAACAACACCCAGACCTTCGCGATATACAAATTTACTGCCACACTCCCATATCATACCCTCTTCCATGATACATAGTTTGCACATGAAATTTCTAAGACCTACAATTTGACCTTCGAGTCCTCACGTCTCCTGGGGAACTATTGTCACCCCATTTTGAAGCCCCTGCGTCCGCTTTCCATATTTTTCCATTTCTTGGAATCTCTTTCATGCCTCCAATTCCATACTTACCCTAATTTTTTTCTTGCGGATTCCCAAATAGGCGGAGTGCACTTCCACTATTCCTTGACCTGCAAACAACCCCCAGCTTCCATGATATACAAATTGACTTCCGAACTCCTACATCAGCCCCTCTTCCATGTTACACAGTTTGCACTCAAAAATTCTGATCAATACAATTTGACCGTCGAGGCCTCACATCTCCTTGGGAACCCTTGTCAACCTATTTTGAAGCTTGTTTGACCAATTTCCATGGCCATTTCTTGCAATCTCTTTCGCGGATCATCGAGTTGGTGGGTTCAGACAATTTCCAATTCCTAGTCATTGTTTTTTGTGCCTGCCACCTTCACACTTCTTTCCAAGTATATGCAATAAGTATATAACTTCTCCAGAAACATGCATAAAAGATCTTTCCAAGAAATGGGATATCTATTGCAGATGTGAATATATTAACCCTTCTTTTTTGTCTTCTATACTTAGCCAAATTCCCATTTCTCTTTTCCCTATACTTTATATTTCTCGTTACTTAGTCATTTTTCCAAAAATGTCTAGTTGCGCGGGTTGGTGGACTCACAGGTTCACATTTGCACTCGTGATTTTATATCGCGACTTCGACTGACCGCTTCCCCATTCCATACCCAACCACTTCTCTGACCGCGGATTCTCGAGTAGGCGGGCTCTAGATTGCACTTCTATTGTTTCGTGACCTGCAAGCATCACCTTGACTTCCGCGATATACAAACTTACAACCGAACTCTCACATCATACTGTATTTTGTATTACATTCTACCTATCATCCCCTCTTCCGTGGTACACATTTTTCACTGAAAGCTTCCAAGACATACAATTTGACCGTCGGGTCCTCACGTCTCCTGTGGAACTATTGTCACCCCATTTTGAAGCTCATCCATCCACTTTCCATACTTCGCCATTTCTTCGAATTTCTTCCACAAATCGTCGGGTTGGTGGGATCAAGAAATATCCAATTCCTAATCGTTCTTTCCTGTGCCCGTGCCCTTTGCACCTCTTTCCAAGTATGAAATAACTGAGGTTTAATGCTAACATCTCACCATGCCTCGAGGAGACCATCATAATAAATGTTCCTACACAACTTGTACAGAAACATGCGGAAAATATCTTGCCAGGTAATGGGATATCTATTACAAATACTTACTGACTTTTTTGCTTGCGGCCTACCAGGCAGGCGGGTTCAAGATTGTCCTTGCATTGTTCCATGACCTGCAAACAACACCTAGAATTCTACGATATAGAAGTTGAAAATATCTTCCCAGGTAATGGGATATCTATTACGCCCAAAGGGGTTGGATCCAATGGTGGAAAGTGAGGAGTTTTTCACCATTGGGCAAGGTTCAATTCTCGTGAGGGCTTTACCTGGAGCCATGGGGACACCTTGAGGTAGTGGTCGAACGTGTGGTTGCACCCAGAGATACTATAATAAATGGTATCGTGACCCGTGCACACATAAGTGGATCAAATCCCACCCCCATGTCCTTCAACTTTTCAGTCCCCGAGGTGTAGGACAGTAGGTGACGGAGTGTGTTGTTAAGCCACTCCGTGATGTTAAAGTCACCGGTTCGAAACCTGCGGGGAAAAAAAATCCAACCATGTTAAGGGTTGGTGTGGCTCAGGCCGGGTGCGATCCTCGGGTGATTTTGACGGCTTAGATGCCCCTGAGTCGCGGTTTCTCAAGCCACAGGTTAATCGCAGGTCCTGCACAAATTAACAAAAAAAATAAAATGGGATATCTATTACAAATTTAAATATATTAGTGAAAACGAGTCCGGCCGACTGTTTTCCTATTCCATACTTACCCACTTTTTCGATTGTGGGTTCTTGGATAGGCGGGCTCAAAATTTCCCTTCTATTGTTCCACGACATGCAAACAACACCCAGAATTCCGCAAATGTACAAACCATCCATTGGATTGCCCCATCTTTTTCTTTACTTATAATAAAAAATATTGTTTATATATATATATATATATATATCATCCTCGTCATCTTCACACTTCTCTATAATAAAAAATTGTTTAGAGAAACATTGATATACATAAAGACATATAATTTGATCGTTAGTCACTCACCTCTCCTCCGTATCGCTTGCAACCCTACTTTCAAGCCTGTCCGATCGTTGTTCATACTTATGTATATATAAAAGAGTCTTATTTATAATAAAACAAAATGTGTATATATATATTATGTGTGTGTGTGTGTGTGTGTATAAGGTCTTATTTCTAAGTATGCAACTAGCAAGCATTAATGCTAAACCGGGATTTGAGGAGATCTCCCATTAATATGCATAAAACCAAAATTTCTGGATGGTTATATTATCTCTTCCGAGTGTTAATTTCAAACATCATGCAATGTCATTTGCGCATCGTCAGGTTGGCCCACTCACAAAATATTCAATCCTTAATTCCAAAAATGAGTCTAACCGACCGTTTCCCTATTCCATACTTATCTACTTTCCCATAATTCCGCAAATATACAAACCGATCGTTGAACTACCCCATCATGCTCTCTTTTGTTTTACATGTTTTGTAGTCAAAAATTTTGAGACATAAAATTTGACCATCGAACACTCACCTCTCCTGAGTATCCCCCGTAACCCTATTTTGAATCTCGTCCGACCTCTTTTCATACCTTCCCATTCCTTGCTTGCTCTTCCCGGTCTCCGCCACCATCGCACTTGTCTATAATAAAAAAATTGTTTATATATATATATATCTTGTTTCTAAATATGTAATTAGTGAGATTTAATTCTAACAGCTCATCTTATAGGAACCATATAGATTGTCATTTATGAGCGAAAGGCTCGAGGAGATCTCCTATTAATATGCATTAAACCAAGATTTGCGGAGGGTTATATTATCCCTTCTGAGTGTTGATTTCAAAATCATGGAATGTCGATCGCATGTCGTTGGGTTGGCACGTTCACGAAACCTCCATTCCTTAATTTCTCTTCGTCGTACCCACCACCTTCACACTTCTAAATATGAAATAAGTAATATTTACTGCTAACAACTCATCGTGCAACACCCATAGAGATTTTCATTAATGAGCGAAAGGCTCAAGGAGATTTCCCATTCATAAGAATCGAACCAACATTTGCAAAGGGTTGTATTATCGCCTCCAACTCTTCATTTCAACCATCGTCTATAGAAAACGAACGTTCTCATAAACCTATGGCATTAGCTCGATAATAGTTCTGTGGAGATATAGTGAACATCTTTGGGTGCAAGGACTAGAACTTCCAGTGGTCTAAGGCATATTCTTATTACTCATCCCTTGTCACCCAGAACGAAGTAATTTGGACCTCTGGGATTTCTCATGCAGGCTATGTCCCTGAAGTTTTTGACTGTAAGAAGCTGGTCTCTTGGTGCATCGATAAATATATTTTAGGCCAAATAATTATTCCACTGCGGGACCACTCTTTTGTTTCTTTGTCACCTCGAGTCTTCCACCAGATGTTGAGATTGCCGGAGCCAACATTTGTTGAAATAATGTAACTGCAAAGAGTATTCTTATTATTATTTGATATATTATTCATTGGATCAATCCCCATTGTCGATTGATCATGTCGGCTATTGCAATAGGAACAAATCCCCTTTTGCAAATTAGTCAAATGATAATTATAATAGGTAGAATAAGAAGTCAGCCCCAACATATATTAAAGAGGCCCCATAAAATATTAAAGGTGGTTATAACCACCCAATTGGAGAAGTCGGCCCTACCAGTGAAGAGACACTTCACATGTGCTAGTCTAATATAAATAAGGAGGCTAGCACCTCAGTTAGACACACAACTCACTTGCTCATTTGAGAGACAAGTTTCAGATCTCCTGTTAAAGAAGAAGGAGAGAGAGTGGCGCATATATGGAAGAGGATCTTCTGCATTAGTTTAAGAGATCTCTTGGAATTGTATTGGCTATCTATATTAAGGAAGTTTTGTTGGGTTTTCATCCCCTAGAGGGTTTCCCAGGATAAATGTTGTTTCTCTTGTGATTGTGTATTTCTCAGTGATCTTGGATTATGCTATTGTTATCTAATGAAATGAAAAGAACTATAATAATGGCTTAAACATTAACATGGGATCAAAGCCAAGCTGAAGGAAGCATCTTTCACAAGAGTGAAAAACACCACTGTTGTCGTACATGAAAATTAGGGCTTTTTGATGGTGAAGCTTTTCAGTCCCAAAACCATCTAGAAAAGTGTGCCCTCCCCTAATGGTCACTTTGGCACTCTCAGCACACCTTCTCAGTGGCTGGATCTCCCGAAAAGTGAAACCCTAGTTTCACAAAGTACCAGAAGTACCAGAAAACCAATGTACCAGAAGTACCAAAAGTACCAGAGTACCAGAGGTACTAGAAGCACCAGTCCAGAAATCCACAGATCAAATTTGGAGGAGAAAAAGTTGGATTTTCTTAGATCCAAACACACCAAGCTACTCGCCTCAGCCAAGAGCACCTCCTGGTAAGTTCAGATTTTGATTTTGAGCACTTTCATTTTTTGGTCATTTTCCTAGCTCCAGGTAAAGATGTTTGCAAGCGTTAAGCTTGTTGACAATCTAGAAGGAGTGGAAAAATTCCATTCCTGGAAGTATAGGATTGGCCTCATTCTTGAAGAGAATGACCTAGCAATATTCGTCAAAGAAGAAGTACCGAAACCGGCCAATGCTGCAGAAAAGGCAAAGCATCAAAAGGACACAATCAGGGCCAAAATAATCATTGCCGATTCAATCAAAGACCACTTGATTCCTTATGTGTCATATAGTAAGACTTCGAAAGAAATGTTTGATGCCTTGACTAAACTATATGAAGGAAAGAACATAAACTAGAAGACGAATCTAAGAACTCAATTGAAGAATACAAGGATGCAGAAAGGAGAAACGATTCAGGAATACTTCTCCAGAATCTCAAAATTCAAAGAACAACTAGAAGCTATTGGAGACACCATAGATGAAGAAGAACTCATAATGATGGCCCTAAATGGTCTCAATATACCTTGGGATGCATTCATCCAAATGATATGTGCCAAAACAGAGAAACTAAAGTTTGATAGTCTATGGGAAGAATGCATCCAAGAAGAAACAAGAGTAGCGAATCGTAAAGCATTACTAGCAAGAGATGATGATCAATCCCTAGCTACTCACACCAAAGGAGGAAGGAATAAACCCTAATTCCAAAAGGAGACTCATAAAGAGCCTCAACAGTCAAACAAATTCAATCATAAATAATCTCATCCAAGGAGATTTCAGAAGAAAGGACAACGAAAGGAAAGGGACTACTCATCTGTATAATGCTATCATTGTGACAAGATGGGACACATTGCAAAGTTTTGTCCAGCCAGACAAGAAGAATACAAGAGAAAACATAAGAGGATCCATGCCCATGTAGTTGAAGATGAAGAGACACCCGCAAAGATGATAAGAGAGCAGATCAAAGACCATGTCTTGATCTCAGCCCTCTCAGGATCTGTAACACCCGGAGAGGACACTTGGATCATTGATAGTTGTGCATCCAAGCACATTATGGGACAAAGAAACATTCTCTCTTGTATCTCAGAAAATAATTTTTCTCAGAAAGTGACACTTGGATATGATTACCAATATCCCATCAAGGGAGTGGGAGAATCAAACCACAAACTGAATTCAGGGAATTCACTAAAAATGAAGGACATACTATATGTACCAGGCTTGAAGAAGAACCTACTCTCCATTTCAGATTTAGAAAATAAAGGCTTCAGAGTTTCCTTTATAGATGGAGAAGTTCTTATGTGGGCTAAAGGAGAAACCTTAAATGAAGCAATCATCATTGGAAGTGAAGAAAATGGCTTGTATAAACTAAAGGGTCACTTAGAGGCTGCCATGACCCACGCCATTGAAAATTCATGTGAACTTTGGCATAGAATGTTAGCCCACATCAACTACAAGGCACTATCATACATATGCAAAGCAGTCACAGGTTTACCAGAACTCAAAGGTGACCATAAAGACATATGCAATGGATGTGCATAAGGGAGGAACATCAAGAACCCGTTTCTGAAGAGGGACAACAAGACCGAAGGAGTCCTAGAACTAATTCATTCATATGTATGTGGCCCAATGCCATCATCCTCCATTAGTGGGTATGTATATTATGTATCATTCATTGATGATTATTCTCGTAAAACTTGGATATATTTCTTGAAATCTAAAGATGAAGTGTTCAACAAGTTCAAGGA
>ML780172.1:596241-633649 GCA_009831015.1 Picea engelmannii | reverse complement strand
TGACTAGGAAACCAGGTTTTTGGATAGGAAGGGGGCACTTGAACATATGGATAATTACAATGTGATAAGGATTTTTGGCTCCAGGGAAAAACCTTCTCTCCTTCCATGTCACATTACGAACATAATATTTGTTACAAAATAGCAAGGCAATACAACTATTGGTTGCATCTATTCCAAGAGAAGAGAAAAAAACAGTTCATTCCTCTGCCTTGGAAAGTTGGGGACTTTGTGTTGAGGATCGTCAACAAAATTGACGAATTCACAGCCCATTTCAAAAACTTGAACCTAATATATGTTGAAATCCTAAGAGGGTTCAACCCTAATAAAAAACATTTAGAACATTTACAAACACTTGGCTTCGACAATTCTTTTTTCAAAAAACACCTGACCAAAAACAGAGACACCGACGACAATGCTCCTTCTTCTGATGTTGATGACCTAGACACACTGCAAAGCACCACTAAATTGTACAAGCAACATGGAAAAGGCTCTGGTGAGAAGAGTGTTCAATCGATGGATAACACTCCCAAAAGTACGACATTCCGGAGCATCGCTCCAACGGCCCATCACAACAACAAAGAAACTCATAATTCTTGAAACAGAGGAGGATATAACGACCCTCCTCACCCTAAAATTGATAGTTCACACAAGCTTCCCGTGGACAAGAAGAGAAAAAAAATTGTGGGACAGGCACAAGATCCCAAAATTGAGAGTGAGAACATGGAACTTGAGCCTGATCTGGATAGCATATTGCACAACCTTGATCAGCCCGGAGACGCGATCCAACATAGTCGTCCAATGGACATAGCTGATACCAAAATTTTTGATGAAGAAGAATCCTTCGTTTTCTAGAGCGTTGTTTTTGGCAACCAATCCAAAAAATTAATTATTGAAAAAAAGATGTAAAAAATAAGAAAGGAAAATCTCGTTTAGAGGTTAACCTTTCGAACATGCGGCTGTCCCAAATTTTTCAACTTCACATAATGATCATATATGCTCTTGATGATTCCATTGGAGGCATTGAGGCCCAGAATGCCGAACTAAAGGATCGGGTCAATGAATTTGAAGAAGCGTTGATTCCTATGCCATTGCTTGCCAGTCCTTTGGCAATAGCCATGCCTACCACCCCTGCAACCAAGTTAAAAGGATCCTCCAACCTCCTCACATCGTGTAGATGATATGTGGAGAATAATATCAAGAAAATAATGGACTTTATTTCTGAGTCGTGGGAAGCATCACAAACCATGGCTTCCCTTGGAACGAGGGCAGATAATTTGCTCAAAAATTTGTAGGCGGAATTAAAAATGAAGAACGTTTCTATTTAGACATGGTCCTTCCTTTTGGAACCATTGTCAACAACATGAAAAAAATGAGAAGAAGACAACAAGATCTCCCATCAAAAAATTGGATCACTCAATGAAATGCATGCTGGAAAGAAAAATTGAAGAACTTGTATCTCATTGTCCAGTCATCTGAACAATCCATATCAAAGAAAGAAATATTATTCACAAAGATGACTAAAATAGACTTAGCCAGAAGGACCAATGAATTCCAAGACGCCAACTTAATCATCAACTCCTTGCCCTTAACTAAGAAAGCCTTTGATAAATAGATTGATATTTTTAAGGCGTTGTCTTTGGAAAAAATTTACAACATCCTTGAATATGGTGAAGATGACATCAACAACTGGCTAGTCAACTATTCGATACAAAATGAACAAAATGATCAGGCTCTGTGTAATCTTTCTATTGATCTAAGGGAATTATAAAAGGAAATTTTCAACATAAAAATATGGAATGAGATCAACGTCGTCTCCTTGATAAGCTACATTGAAGAATGGCTTGAGAGGGGATTGAAGTAGGTAGCCGACAAAAGGCAACAAGCAGTTTCCACGATTCGAGTAGTCATCGATGACAACAATAAAAAGGAATCAACAAGCAAATAGAAAAAGGGGTGATATGTACCATCACTATAAGTCTATACTGATCACATCCTTCTTTCTTTATCAATCCAGTTATTCCACTTTTCTAAATAGAAATGTCTAGCCAAAGACTGATACCTTTCAATTTATTATTTTCAATTATTACACTCTATCGTTGCCCACTTCTTCTTTCCACGATCCTATTTCTTGTACATATTTATTTTTATGGTCCGCGGGAGCCCCAATCCCAGTCTATATGACAAACACATTTAAATTTTCAGGAATATGTAACATAACTGATTATTTATCAAAACTGTAACATTTAATTTGATATATTTCAAATAAAACTGTTTTTTATCTCCTTTTATATATATGTCCTCATAAATTTTTATCTTCCACTATGCCAAATGCCAAGAAATTGTGTTTATTTAATTTCAAAACTATTTTTTATCTCCTTTTATATATATGTCCTCATATATTTTTATCTTCCACTATGATGAATGTCAAGGAATTGTGTTTATTTAATTTTAATATAACTTTTTTTGTGCTAGCACATATAGAGACAAAATACACAAAAATTTTGAACATAGAAAAATAGATTATATAATTTCAAAAAATAAATGGGACTCTAGGGGCCACATTTCATTTACTGCATGGATACCATGTCACACACCCACTACGGAAAAATAAAAAAATTCACCTTTTCTCGAGGGACAGAATCCCTGAATTCCTACGGGGGCCTAGCGCATTGGTGTAGACCCCAACCCTCGGGTCAAGATCCGCTCAGGATCATTCTAAATTCTCCTTAAGCCGAAGTGTCTTCCTTGGCTCCCTGCTGAAACCTTTAACAAATCCAATCCACAGGTCCTTGTGAAAAATCACCTTGAGAAACTAACACCAAGGGCGAGCCTTACACTTCCATACGACCACGACCTGGTCCCTGCATAGGAACCTTTCACAAGTCGCGTGTTCGCGGGTTGAAGACCCTCGAATTTTCCTTCACCCAATGCCGATACCCGAGACACGATGGGATATGGCTCCTCCTTGTTAGCACCCTCCACGTGTAACCACTGGCTAGGGCTAATCACTAGTCTCACTCACAACTCGGGAGTTCATGAGTTGGAAGGTTGAACCTCCGGACCCTTCTTTTACGAAACTCAGAGACGCGAAAGTCAGAGAAGGTTTGACTTCTTCAACGCTTCTCAGAACTCGTAACTTCACAACTTGAGTTGTTGAGCCTTTGTGCTCCTTTCTTATGAGAACCCGAAGCACAAGAAGTCAACAGGGTGTTGACTCCTTCCCAGGTGACAAGTGTCCACCTGTCAACCACATAGCCCCCACTTGATGGTTGTGCCACGTGTCCGCCCGAAATCTCAACCCTCGGCACTTCGCGACTTCTACAGTCAAAACTGATTCCTCCCAATCTTTGAAGCCTCGATACGCGATATAACGAAGAGGTTCTGATCCAATGGTTGCTCCTACTTCTCGCTATTCAGGAATTTGCAAAACCAAAGGATTTGGTCTATCCTCCAAACTCATGATATGTGATACCCCACAAAGATTAAGATCTGACGGTTCTCCCACAGCTTGGATCCAACGGTTTGGATCTCTTCCTCCACTTCTCGCAACTCGGGACTTTGCGCCTCCAAGAGTTTGGTCTTCCACCTCCAAACTCACAAACCACGAGTTTGCGAAATGATCCGACGACCCAAAATGACCACAATCGACGGTCCTCATTGATCCTTGACACCAACGTAATGGGTTCGTCCAACCCTTATCCACCCTGCAACTCCTCTGGATCCTACGGTCCTCGTAACTTCGTGAATTCTCCACTGAAAATTCTGACCGTTCGATTCCTTCCTCTGAATCTCTGGTCCAAATTGACTCGACGTTATTTCTTTGGGACTTAACTTCTGCACGATGATTCATCTTCCTTGTTTCCCATTGAACACTTCAAAGGTGTTGACCCTCCTGAGCTTTCTATTTCAACCTCAAGTCTCGAAAGGACTCCTGCACGCACTCTTTGCGACAATCTTTCAAATACTTCTGTGTATTTGATTCTTTGACTCTGTGAACTCTCGACAACAACAATTTTTCACTCTTCAACCTTAGTTGATAAATTCTAAGGCTTCAACTAGCCTACACACACCTTGCACGGCTTCTGTGTCTCACCTGCACTTCTGCTAGAATGAGAACAATGGTACCCCTCCTGAGCTTTCCGAGATAAAACTCAGAACCCTTGTCAACACACACCTTGCGGAAATTTCATTGCACTCCTTGCAGGAACTCTCTCAGGATGAGAAACAATTGAAACTCATTCTCTTTCTCTCTCAGACTTCATACATTCAACATGAAATCACACATTCAATACAACATTGAAATAAATGCATAAACAGAGAAATAAATCAACTGTAAGCATACCATTCAGCATATGTAAACAGTAAACATCATAACACCATGAAATTTGAGTCAAAGATTTATATATTAACTCAAATACTCCTGTACATGGGTTCTTCTCTACAAATCTCTGCTACAACTCTCTTCTCCTTCTCTATGCTAATGATACAACAAAAAATTACAATGATACAAAGGCGAGGGTGCCTATATCCATTCTCCCTCCTACGCTCTAACTGTCTAATCTATGAATTCAAATCTACCTACTTTCATTAACTGGGCTTAAATTCCTTTTACATTGACAGATGAGAGAAAATCGCTCAAGATCTGTTTACAACATGAAAGTACATTTCCCTTAACTACTACATTAACATCTGTTCATTAATTTTTCAAAAACATTTCAAAATGTGAAAAATGTGTGTTGCACTCCTCCGGCTGTCTTCCGCCTTCATGCTCGCTTGGCTGGCTACTTACGATGCTCCTGCATCGTACTCCCTCGCTTGAAAATTTTCATGAACTCCTGTTCATGATCTCTTGCACGATCTGTCCATGCTTATGAATTTCTGCTTCATCTTCCCAACTGGCATCTTCAACTGGGTGTCCTTTCCACTTGACCAAGTATTCAAAATACTCTTTTCATTTGGTCTTTTTGCTGACCCTCTTATCAATTATACTTTCCATCTGTGGATTTTCAGCTATAGGCATTTGTTTGGTCCACTAAACTTCATTCTATTCTTCCTCTTCTCCTGCTTCTTCGGCTCTGTAAGGGTACAAATCCGCAACATTGAATATCGGTGAGATTTCGTTCCCATTGGGTAATTCAATCTCATATGCGTTTGCCCCAAATTTCCTTATGACCTTGCACGGTCCAATATTTTTCATCTTCATTTTATTATACGTTCCCCTCGGGAACCTTTCCTTCCTCGGATGTGCAAGAATCAGATCACCAACTCCAAATTGAAGTTCTCGCCTATGTTGATCTGCTCTCCGCTTGTATTATTGACTTGAACTCTGCAATCTCTCCTTAATTCGGCTGTGAATTTCCTTCATTGCTTCTGCAAAGTCCTCTCCACTGTCACTTCTGAATTCAGTTTGTTCCACATCTTTCAATTTAGAAACTCCCCTTGGTTGCATTCCATATACAATCTAGAATGGACTCTGTCCTGTGCTTCTGTTGAGTGAATCATTGTAAGCAAATTTCGTCTGTGGCAGAATGTGATCCCACTGACTGTGGTGTTCATTCACTAAGCTCCTTAACAAATCTCCCAAGATCCTATTTACCACTTCTGTCTGCCATCCGTTTGAGGATGATATGCTGAGCTAAAAGACAAAATTGTCCCCAGCTTTTTCCACAAAGTTCTCCAGAAATGTCCAACAAACTTGGTATCCCGATCAGAAACAATACTCCTTGGCAAGCCGTGAAGTCTGATGACTTCCTTGAAAAACAGGTTCGCAATATGAGTTGTGTCACTGGTTTTCTGGCATGGTATGAAATGTGCCATTTTTGAAAATCTGTCGACTACCACAAAGATTGAATCACATCCTCTTTGTGTTCTTGGCAGTCCCAATATAAAATCCATGCTCACTGCGTCCCAAGACCCTTCTAGTATGGGTAATGGTTGATATAACCCTGTGTTCTGCCTTTTCCCTTTTGTGTGTTGAAAAATCCTGCATCTGTCCACAAATTTCTTAACATATGTCCTCATCCCTGGCCAAAAATATGAGCCATTCAACTTTGAGAATGTTTTATCATGACCGAAGTGTCCGTCCAATCCTCCACTGTGTTTTTCCTTCAACAGGTTCTCCCTCATGGAGCATTTTGGAATACATAACTGATTTCCCATGAACAATAATCCATCCTGGATCATGTATTCAGTCCATTGACTTCTATCTCTGAGAATTGGATTCTCAGATGCCTCATATGCCTCCTTGAAGTCTGGATCACCCCTGTACATTTCTTTGAGGTTATCAAAACCCAAAGTCTTGACTCTAAATTTCTGCATAAGCAAACATTTCATGCTCAAAGCATCAACAACTTTGTTAGCAGTTTCAGAAATATGCTTAATCACAAAAGTAAAATTCTGCATGAATTCAACCCATTTAACATGTTTTTGGTTCAACTTCTCCCGTTGAGTCACGAATTGTAAAGCATGATTATCACTGTACAAAACAAACTCTTTAGGAACCAAATAATGTCTCCATTTCTTCAGCGCTTGTATGACTGCATAGAATTCTTTGTGATATGTTGAGTACTTGATCTTCGCTTCATTCAGTTTTTCACTGAAGTATGCCATCGGCCTATCGTCTTGGCTCAAGACTGCTCCAATTGCAAATCCACTCACGTCACACTTGACCTGGAATGTCTTGCTAAAATTCGACAAAACCAGAATTGGTTGTTCTGTGATCTTCTTCTTCAGCAAATTGAAACTTTTCTCTGCTTCTTATGTCCAGTGAAAAGATTTGTGTCTTTTCTTCACTGTATCCATCATTGGTTCGCTAATTCCACTGAAGTTTCGGATGAATTTCCTGTAGAAACTTGCCAAACCATGGAAGCTTCATACTTCAAGAACACTCTTCGGCGATGGCCAATTCTTAATTGCATCTACCTTTTCTGGATCCATCTTCAACTCATTTGCAGAGATAACAAAACCCAAATAAATGAGTTATGTCCTCATAAATGACAATTTCTTCACATTTATCAGTAATTTCTCTTGCTGTAATCTCTTCATCACTGCAACTAAATGCTTTAAATGCTCTGCTTCTGTTTTACTGAAAATTAATATATCATCAAGATATACAATGACGAATTTCCCTAAGAAATCTTTCAGGACTTCGTTCATCAGCCTCATGAAAGTACTGGGTGCATTCATTAAGCCAAATGGCATGACAAGACATTCGTATAACCCTTCATTTGTCTTGAATGTTGTCTTCCATTCATCACCTTCTCTCATTCGAATTTGATGATATCCGCTTTTCAAATCAATCTTTGAAAAAAATCTTGCTCCACTCAAGCAATCCATCAAGTCGTCCATCCTTGGTAATGGAAATTTGTATCTGATGGTAATCTTATTGATCGCCCTTGAGTCTGTACACACTCTCTAGCCTCCATATTTCTTTGGGCTGAGCATTTTTGGAACAATGCATGGACTCAAGCTTTCCCGAATCAATCCTTTGTCCATTAAGTCATGGACCTGTCTCTTAATTTCTTCATTTTCCTGCAGCGTCAACCTGTACGCGGATTTTTTTGGTAAACTGGCTCCAGGTATAAGATCGATGTGATGGCTTATACTCCTGATAGGTGGCAACGAACAAGGTAGTTCGTCCACTACTATATCAACAAACTCTTTCAACAACTCCTGGATTTCTTCTGCTAAATCATCTATCCTTGTACTGGTAAAAACATTTATGGGCTTCCTAACCACAATAAATTGAGTGTCTTCCTTCTTCTTAACCTCCTTAAGAAGTTCCTTCCCACTCATGAGAAGTACAATGTTTCTCACCTCTATTTTCACCTCTTGGTTTTTAATCGGTAGCAACATGTGTGTCCTCCCATTCTTCTCCAGGGTGTATGTGTTCTTTCTCCCATCATGAATCACATTCATATCATATTGCCACGGTCTACCCAGCAATAGATGACAAACATCCATGGGAATGACATCACACAATATTTCATCCTTGTATCCTCCTATTTTAAATTAAACTAAACATTATTTAGTGACATTTACCTAATGTCCTTTTTGTAGCCACGAAACTCTGTATGGGATTGGATGTACAACAGTTTCCAGCTTTTGGCTTTTCTACCATCTCTGTAGATACGAGATTGTCTGTGCTACCACTATCCACTATGACTTCGAATACTCTGTCTTTGGTTTTGCAAGTAGTCTGAAACATACTGTTTCTTTGGGTTGGGTTCTCTGCCTCCTTCTCTGGCTTCAAGAGAACTTTTCTCATCATCAAAGATCTTCCGCCCTCAGCATATTCTACCTAAACATTCCATCTTTGAGCTTCGGCAATGTGAGTTTCACCACCATCTTTTTTCTTATCTGGACACTCATAGGATTTATGTCTGATCTTTCCACAGACAAAGCATTTTACTTCACCGCCTCTACCTCTTCCTCTTCCTCTGGCTTGAGCAAAAGTATTTCTATCAGCATACTTCCCTCTCTGTGAGCTTCCTCCTCTCTCATGTTGAGTTTGAGGTTTCTTCCCCTCTTCTTTAGGTCTCTAAGTTTTTTCTTGGGCAATTGTTTTTCCTCTGGCCTGACTTCTACCTCGACCTCTTTGACCTTGCTTTCGGCTCAGCTTCTCTTCAACTTTCAGAGCCATCTGATAAGAATCTTCCACATTTCGCATGGTCATGATTCTCATCTCATCTTGAATGTCATATCGCAGACCATTCATGTACCTGAAAATTTTTTCATCACGCTTTCTCGATGACTTGCTCTGTTGTTTATCCTATAGAACTCTTCAGTGTATTCTTTCACTGACATCAACTTCTGTCTCAAATTTTGCATCTTCCAAAAGAGAGTGATTTGATAATCCTTGGGTATGAATTTGACTTTCATCTTTGCAACCATTCTATCCTAGATCTTGATTTTTTGCTTTCCCTTGCAGTGTCTGTCAGCTTGCAGTTCATCCCACCATAGTGTTGCATGCCCTTTAAGTCTAGTAATGGCATGTTTGACTTTCTTGTCTTCCTCGACATCCTCATAGTTGAAGTACTTATCCAGAGCTCTAATACAGTCTAGAAGCTCTTCAACATCCAAGTTTCCCTCATACATGGGAATCTCCATCTTTGCTCTGGAACCTATCCTTGCAACAACCTTGAATAGGCGTTCATCTACAGCATCTTCGACTGCAACTTCTTCTCCTTCGTGTCCAACTTCATTTTCACTTTCAGCTTCGTTGATATCCCCAACATCAACTATGAGCCTTTGTGTTGTCTCCACGGCATCAAGCCTGGCACGTAATTCGCGCATTTCTCTTTCCATTGCTGGATCAAGCATTGGTCTATCTCTTCTTCTCGGTGGCATGGCTGAGATTTTTTTTTTCTTCTCCCTGCTACAGAAAGAAAAGACTTGTTTTGTGCTTTGATACCAAACTGGTGCAAACCCCAACCCTCAGTTCAAGATCTGCTCAAGATCATTCTAAATTCTCCTTAAGCCGAAGCAACTTCCTTGGCTCCCTGCTGAAACCTTTAACAAATTTGATCCAAAGGTCCTTGTGAAAACTCGCCTTGAGCAACTAACACCAAGGGAGAGCCTTACACTTCCATACAACCATGACCTGGTCCCTACACAGGTGCCTTTCGCAACTCGCGTGTTCGCGGGTTGAATACCCTCAACTTTTCCTTCACCCAACGTCGATACCTGAGATGCGATGGGATATGGATCTCCTTGTTAGCGCCCTCCACGCATAACCACCGGCTAGGGCTAATCACTAGTCTCACTCGCAACTCGTGAGTTCGTGAGTTGGAAGGTTGAACCTCCAGACCCTTCTTTTACAAAACTCTGAGACACAAAAGTCAGAGAATGTTTGACTCCTTCAACACTTCTCAGAACTCGCAACTTCGCAACTTGAGTTGTTGAGCCTTTGTGCTCCTTTCTTACAAGAACCCCCAGCACGAGAAGTCGACAGGGTGTTGACTCCTTCGTAAGCGACAAGTGTCCACCTGTCAACCAGATGGTCCCCACTTGATGGTCGCACCACATGTCCACCCGAAATCTCTTCCCTCGACACTTCTCGACTTCTACAGTCGAAACTGATTCCTCCCAATATCCGAAACCCCAATATGCGATATAGTGAAGAGGTTCTGATCCAATGGTTGCTCCTACTTCTCGCTATTCGGGAATTTGCAGAACCAAAGGATTTGGTCTATCCTCCGAACTCACGATATGCGATACCCCATGAAGATTTAGATCTAACGGTTCTCCCGCGGCTTGGATCCAACGGTCTGGATCTCTTCCTCCACTTCTCGCAACTCAGGACTTCACGCCTCCAAGAGTTTGGTCTTCCACCTCCAAACTCACGAACCACGAGTTCGCGAAATGATCTGATGACCCAAACTGACCACGATCGACAGTCCTCATTGATCCTTGACACCAACGTAATGGGTTTGTCCAACCCTTATCCACCCTGCAAATCCTCTGGATCCTACGGTCCTCCCAACTTCACGAATTCTCCACTGAGAATTCTGACCGTTCAATTCCTTCCTCTGAATCTCTGGCCCAAATTGACTCGGCATTATTTCTCTGGGACTTAACTTCTGTGTGACGATTCAACTTCCTTGTCTCCCTTTGAACACTTCAAAGGTGATGACCCTCTTGAGCTTTCTATTTCAACCTCAAGTCTCGAAAGGACTCCTCAAGTCTTTGACTCAGTGCACTCTCAGCAACAACAGTCTTTCACTCTTCAACCTTAGTTGATAAATTCTAAGGCTTCAACTAGCCTGCGCACACCTTGCATGGCTTTTGTGCCTCACCTGCACTTCTGCTGGAATGAGAACAATGGTATCACTCCTTAGCTTTCTGAGATAAAACTCAAAACCCTTGTTAATGCACACCTTGCGGACGTTTCACTGCACTCCTTGCAGAAACTCTCTCAGGATGAGAAACAATTGAAACTCATTCTCTTTCTCTCTTAGACTTCATACATTCAACATGAAATCACACATTCAATACAACATTGAAACAAATGCATAAACAGAGAAATAAATCAACTGTAAGCATACCATCTAGCATATGTAAACAATAAACATCATAACACCATGAAATTTGAGTCAAAGATTTATATATTAACTCAAATACTCCTGTACATGGGTTCTTCTCTGCAACTCTCTACTACAGCTCTCTTCTCCTTCTCTATGCTAATGATACAACAACAACTTACCATGATACAAAGGTGAGGGTGTCTATATCCATTCTCCCTCCTATGCTCTAACTGTCTAATCTATGAATTCAAATCTACCTACTTTCATTAATTGGGCTTAAATTCCTTTTACATTGACAGATGAGAGAAAATCGCTCAAGATCTGTTTACAACATGCAAGTACATTTCCCTTAACTAGTACATTAACATCTGTTCATTAATTTTTCAAAAACATTTCAAAATGTGCAAAATATGTGTTGCGCTCCTCCAGCTATCTTCCGCCTTCATGCTCGCTTGGTTGGTTGCTTACGATGCTCCTGCATCACGTAGGCTAGCTATTCCCTTATCCTCCTCCATGTGATCGTTGGCTATGACTACATGCATTACCAAAAAGATGCTTCTGGCTTCCGCATTTTAGGATTTCTGTGTGCAAGCTCTCCCCGACTCCCTGTCCTTTGAAATGTTGAAACCCGAAATGGGGTTAATGAGCCCTTTGGCTCCCCTTTTTCCTACTCCATGCGACCACCTTCATGACCACACGCTAACACCAAATGGTGCTACCAAAACTTGGCTTTTGGGATTCCTGTTGCAAGGAACCCTTGTTCCTTCAATCCCTGAAACCCGATACAGGGATAAGATTCTTATCTCCTTCCCTTAGGCCTTCTCCATGTGGCCTTGTCCAGTAGCCTAGGGATACTCCTCTGAGTGCTTCATATTTCACGATTCGGGGAGTCATGATGTAGTGCTTCCACCTTTCCCTTTCAAATCCCCAAAACCGGAAATCCTGATACCATCCGGATCTATGGTCCAAATCTTCAACTTTATCAACGACCCAGATTACATCCCAACATTCTACCTTTTGGGATTCTAGTGGGGTCTTCACTCCTATTTCCCTGATGACCAAAACCTCGGTGGACTCTGGATCTCTGCCACACGTTCTCCAAAATGGACGCCCCTGATTATTTCGGGGAATATCCTTTCACGATTTTGGGGAAGTCCTCCCCTCAAATTTCCTGGTGTCCAAATCCCCGGTGGCTTCCAGATCTCTGCCATGTGTCCTCCCCAATGGACGGTCCTCGTTGATCTAGATCTGATGGTCCAGATCTATCACGACCCAAAGGTCGCGATTTCCTTTCAGCGATTCCTCCAAACGCTGACTATTCACCACGTGTACCCTTAAATGAACGACCCTAAAGGCCTCAATAATTAATGGGTCCTCCCCCTTGCTTATACGAGGGTTAAAATCTACAAATCAATGACTCTTAACCTTTCCACAAATCAACGGCTCTAATTCAAACTGGGATTTCGCATTTCGCAAATCCTTAGAACTCCACCCATTGACTCTTCTGATGTGCGAGTCAGCGAAACGCCATTCACCCTCCCTGTGTCCTTTCCAATGGTCGGTCAAGGTAACTCTCGATGGATCATGGGTTCTACGGTCCTGATTCCTTCGCTACTTGCGAAGATGAAAGGGGTCGAGGCGTTAACTCTTGCACTTCTCTTCTAGATCCGTCGGCCCTGACAGACCTAGGATACTCCCGAAAGGATCTCATACATTCATCTAGCAAACGAAAGGATCCACCCTTTTTTCTAATTGGGATGGCTATCCTTTCTGAACTTAGGCGAAGAAATTCAATTTCTCGGAGCTTCAATCTACCACGACTCTGAAATGTTCGAGAGCTAACTCCTTCTTGTATCGGGTTTCCAGGCCTGGATCACATGATCCTTTAGAGGGTTATTGGGTAGTCATTCCTAGGCTGCTGACCTAAATGTAACACCTTCCTAACTCACCGAGGTATGGCTATGACATCGGGGCAGGGAAATCTCATGGGTTTACCGTAACGGTAGCCATGCCGAGGAGCTTGCTCCAACTCTGAAACATGATGAAATTCCTTGGGGAAAGTGCCCTCGAGGGATTAAACCAGAATACCAAGAGAATTATGCAGGTGGGACGATTCTCAGTGGAACCGAATCATGCTCCCGACTTACTCATCTTATACAGAGACCATATATGGTATAAGTATACACTTTCATTTATTATTTACAATCTAATAATCAGGAATTCATAGCATACATAAGCCATCTATAAACATATAAACATGAGCATGTGTCCATGATATTGAATTCAAAATACAAGGCATAAAAACACTTATCGGGACCACTGGACGTGATGTGACTGCTGAGAGGGGTGCTCATTTCCACCCAACCATAGGCTCAATCACTCCCAATGGATTTATCACTGGCCACCCCCGAGCTTAGACCATGATGCTTTGAGATTCAATCTCTTACTTCCAGCTCAACGGAAGTTAGGGATGAAGGTTACTCTCCTTCTCCCTATACAAGAATAGACAAGGACAAAGGTTACTCTCCTTCTCCTAACTTAGTCTCCATTCCCGTGATCAGAACTCAATTTCTCGCTTCCCATCCTTCCTCGGACCCAAGAGTTTATTTCTCTCATCTCTTCCTTCTTCGCCGACTTCCCTTCCATCCACCACGCTTCTCCTTCTTGCCTCCCTCGACAAGGTTTCATGTGGCTCGAATCCCCCTGCCTGTGGTCAGGTCTGGAAGCCATTTGATGGGAAATCTGCTCCATCCCTCATTAATTCTTGAGGAGGCCCTTTCCCACCTACCAGCCCGACGAGAATTCATTTCTGGGTAGAGGGTTGTTCTGATATGAGCAACATTAATTCCAGTATGGTACTGGTTTGGTGGAGGTTATCGCAACCATTCCGAGTTGCCTCCATTAGAAATCGTGGCCTTTCTTTCATAACACATCCCCTCTCTTAGCAGTCATGCAACACGTTTCCATTATCCAACAAAATAACATGATTTACATTCATCGACCTTTATACAAAGGTCCACCAAATTAAACATCACAATTTGAGTTTGTTGTAGTTCCTGGCCAATAAAGTTGTATTTACAGATTGGGGGAAACAGGGTGTTAAATACCACCTGTGCTTCATGTTGCTTGCCACATCTCCCTTGCAGTTTCCATCTCCCTCTGCTACTTTTTTCCCATCCATGTGCATTTATTTCCAATTCAACCCGACAGGGACTACGCTGCCATGCAACACTTGTTTTGAATAAGACATGGTTGTGAACCTTTTATACACATAAGACAAATCACATATGAGGGATCGACTTTATGTTTAAAGTGGGTGGAGGATATTATTTAAAAAGGGTGAGGTCGACCTTTATTAATGGTAAATGGTGGATCTTTTTGGAAAAGGGGTCTTTTTTGAGGTAGAAGATATTTATTTAATTTTCTTTTTAATTTATTTTTTTTAAGGTTCAATCTTGAGCAAGAAAATTCTTTCATATTACGGTTTAGTAGTGATTTGAGCATTTGGGTGTTTGAGGTTTTTTGTGCTAATGGCGAAAGTGTCGAGTTTTAAGTTTGAGGTGGAGAAATTCAGTGGTAAGAATAACTTTGAGCTAAGGAAGCTCAAGATGTGGGATCTGCTTGTGTAACAAGGATTGCAAAAGGCGTTGGTTGGAAAGATAAAGAAACCGACAAGCATGACAGGCGAGGACTAGGAAGATCTGGATGCAAGATCCCTTAGTACCATTCGTGTGTTTCTGGCAGATGAAGTGTTGTTTAACATCATTGAAGAGGAGACAACAACAAGTTTTTGGAACAACCGAGAGAGTTTGTATATGACAAAGTCCTTGACGGACATAATCTTATTGAAGAGGTAGTTGTACAACTTACAGATGACAGACAGTACAAATAATATTGATCACTTAAATGTTTTCAATACTCTGATTTGTCAATTATCTAGTATGGAAGTAAAGTACAAGGATGAGGACAAGGAAGTTACACTACTGTGGTTGTTGGCTGAGTCTTGGGATCATCTGGTCACATCTGTGTGGTTCATCTCAACAGATGCCATTGCTTATGACATTGTTGTGGGAGCTTTGTTGTGTGAGGAAATGAGGAGAAGATCTAGTAAAGAAACCTCAACAACATAAGCAATGGTGGTTAGAGGTTGATCTAGAAAAGGAGGGAAATATCATAAAGTTATAGTCGGGTCTAAATCAAAATACAGTAAGGGTAAGGGAAAATGTTGGTTCTATGGAAAATCTAGGCATCTCAAGAAAGATTGTTGGAAAAGACAACAAGCATCCAAAAGGACTCCCCAAAAGAAGAAAATTCAACTACATGTATGGTTGATGAAGTTTTATATATCTATTGTGTCTTTCCACCTGTGTTCACATAGAAATTGCAGGGTGGTGATGGTTGAGTCACCATGAAATAAATAAATAAAATTGTATTTACTTTGGAGTTGTAAAAATTATTGATTGCATGTAAATGGGTATACGTCTGTAAGACCTAGATAGACATGTGTACCCCTGGTTTATCTGGTCACCTATGAAAAGTCTCAACATAGTTTTAGGTAGATTGAGTATGTGGGGGGCATGTGTGTTGGATTAACCTTGACCCGGTGAAAGAGTTAATGAGTTAAATATGGATTTTTAGGTCAAAGTAGGTGGTTTTTTAGGGCCATGTTGTTTTGGTATCATGTGGTATTGTGTCCATGGATTGCATGTAATGAAGCCTATAAAAGTCTTGGTGAAATCCATTGTAAATGGGCCTGGAGGTAAGCAATGAAGGCTTACTTGGTTGGCTTGGCTGGATTTGGTCAAATTTGTTTGAATGCAAAGTTCGAGGTGGAGTAGTGTGTCCAGGTTAGAAAGGTGGGTATGTAGAAAGGATGATGGGTTGGAAAGTCAATCAAGTGTTTGAGAGTATATGATGAAGGTATGTTCATATCCATGGAACTTGGAAAGTATTGCAAGGAAGTTGGGATCAAATATGCATGTTCAGTAATTCCAAGTTGCAACAATAGTTGTGGACATAAGCAGTTGTGCTATTTGGTAACTCGATCACCATTGATTGTAAAAGACTAGAAGGTTCTGGAAGAGGTATGAACAAGTCATCTGGTAATTGCTCAAATGTGAAATTATTCGGTTGTGATGCTTATGTTTTTTATCATCATTCTAAGTAGGACCCAGATCAAACAGGTAGATATTTGATATGGTGATGATGTTAAGGGATGCAGACTATGGGATCCTACTACCCACAGAATCATCATGGACAGAGATGAAGTGTTTGATGAATCTCCATTTATAAAATCAAACATAGTAAAAGATGAAAGGTTACAACTAGATGTTAAAATTGTTTTACATGGATTTTTTTGGAAAAGGGGATGTATATGGAACAACTAGAAGGTTAGTTCAGAATCACAACAGAAGATTTGTTTGCAAAATCAAGAATCATTGTATGGCCTGAAGCATGCCAGACAAATGGTACAAGATGTTTAATTCCTTCATGGTGAGCCAAATTTTACAAGAAGTGAGTATAACCATTGTGTTTATGGTATATTGATTATCTTGGTGTTAAATGTTATGCTTGTAGCAAGCACACGCATGTTTGATATCAACAGGTTGGCTCATTTGGTTACGACGTTTGTTATGAAGGATATGGGAGCAACAAAATAAATCTTGGGCATGTAAATAAACATAGATAGGAAGGATGGTAAGCTTGGTTATCACAACAGAAGTATGTGGTGAAGATACTTAGGAAATTAGGTATGAATAATGTGAAACCAGTAAAATCTCTTTGGCTTTCCATAGTAATTTTTCTTTAGGTTTATGTCCTAACTGATGAAAAAGAAAAGGGTTATATGTCTAGAGTATTATATGCTAGTAGAAAATTTGATGATTGTGATGGGAAATGTTCAGCATTTAACATGCAATTGGTGTTGTTAGTAGACACATGGGATAACTAGGTGAAGAGCATGGATATGTGTGCTTCAAACAAGGAAGCACAAGTATCACCTATAATGGTTGCAATGATTTAGTCTATGGTTATGATTCATGATATTTGGACAAGAGGAGACCTACCTCGGGTTATGTCTTGTAAGAATCCAAGCATCTATTGGGTAATCTTGGACATGTACCGAATGTGGTGTTCTATGGTGGTCAAAGTGTTGTGCATTTGACTAACAGTCCATCGTATCACAATGGGACAAGTGCATCAGTTTATAAGACAGGTTACTGATGGAGGTAGAATGGCCCATACTAGAGTGAATCGCGTAGGCATGTTCATGTAACAATATTGTTAGAGAAGTTGAGTTGTGATGGTGTTTGGCTTCTCTTGGCTTGTAGGAAAGGTGATGAATTAATTTGGGCATGATATATCAGGTAAATTGGTGTCAAGGTGGAGATTGTTGGAAAAGTGCAAACTAATTTCCCATGCGATTGCATGCACTAAATTTAGATTGTGCATGCATGCACACTACAATGAACATGTTGTGTAACTATGCAATCTATTTATGATCACTTTGTGTAACTGTGTGATAGAGGTTATATATACGAGCATATCCATAGAGGTGAAAGTGTAATGTGTGAGAAAGACACAACACTGTGGAGTGCAGTGAATATGTGAGAAGAGGATGGTTGTATGTCGGTGTTGGCTATTGTAATTCTCCCTTGAATAATAAGAATACTGATTATCATTGCCCCGTGGTTTTTTCTTGTATTGGGTTTCCACATAAATCACTGTGTCAATTGTGTAATTGTTGTTCTCGGTTTGATCTTGGTTTTCTTTCTTTTCTATTAGAATATTGTTACGTTTATGCTTTTGATGCCTAACAACCTGCAATCAAACCCAATTTATAAGATTTTATGAGTCTGAAGCTCCGAACAGATTTCAATGCTTGTGTTTATTACTTTCAAAACTTGTATGGAGGCCATTCACGCTAGGTGTCCTCAGAATTTTCCTATAAGAAAATTCGAAAGTGCATGTTGCACACCAATCAAGAGATATGTCATCAAGATGTCAATAGGATTTCTCAAATGATGCGCAAATATATGTTATCCAAAACGTCCCGGAAACCTTTGTTGGCAATATGAAACATTTGTTTGCACTATGAAACAATGATAAAAATTGAATCCTTCATAGGGTGAATGATCAAAATTGAATCCTTCACGGGATTAAACATGTTTTAGAAGGTTAATTAAAAAAATATTAAAAAAAATAAATATTTGAAATCAGTTTTTAATGAAGGATAATAAATATTATAAAAAAATATATGTATGTTTTCAAGAATCCATCAATATTTTTATTATGTTATGAGTATTGTGTTTTTATATTATATAAAAATGAATGTGAATCATGAACAAGATTGAAAATTCAACTCCTATTATTAAAATATTTTTTATTAGTATTGACACCCATTTATTCTTTAATATGGTGTACTATTCAATAATATTAAATCCATCACATAATTAGACTCGGATAATGATACCATTGTCTTGACTTACACCATTTAATTGTCATTTCGTTAAGTTTCCTAGAGAATCTTGAACACCTTGTTTTTCTAAATCCCCACTTGAATTAATGCATTATGAGGATTTTCAATTCTTGTCGATATGATAATTTTTATTTTTGCCTCAACTCTTGGATCTACAAAGCACCAAAACAATTAGTGAGGGGTTATGGGTGTAATTGTAATGACATCATAAAATTATCTAACAACATTAATTATGATTGTGTAGTTCAATGACAATTTTGAAGAGCTAACAATATACATTAAGTGAACCCAAGGAAATGAAGTCATCTCTCTTTTTTCATGTTCACATATTTCATCTCCTTTAAAAGTAACTAACATGCTAATTCATAATTATTTTTTTGGATTGGTAATCTTATGTGTCTACATTTTATAAGTCATGGCATGATTATAGTATTGGTATATAAAATTTGATTATTATTTGAACACATTCATTGACTTCTCGACCACTTAGTAAGTAGTTTAAGTAGTTCTTGACATCTTCATTATTGCAATATATACTTAATGGGAACAAAACACAAAATTAATACTTAATGGGAATCTCTCAACAATCCAACAATCTTGTATAGGTTTAGTTAAGCTCATTTTAAAGATAATGCATAGTTTCTATTTGTTTCACACAAACTATGTTAATAATTTTGTTTAAGATAATTTTTTTTTATTAAATTGAGTGAAATTTTCTAACGTGTATGTCCCTGGTTAAGTTTAGATATGAGCCTACAGAAAATGGACATTCTCAATACTACACAACCTAAAATTAAGATTACAATAGTGAGAATTGTGATTCTATTGATTCAGTTTTATGCAACATCAAATCCTCACTCTAATCATTCCCAATTTCTAAATTCTATGCATCTTTCTTGATCACTCTCTTTCACTTTCTTATTCTTGTTTCTTAGAGCATTGCCATCAATGTGATGATATTTTAAGTGTCAAATATTTAGAGATTGCCTCATAGCTATCTTCCCTCTGCCTCATCCCAATCCCAAGACCAATGAGACATATCCTTTGCATCATTAATGCTTGGAGAAATATTTTGTATGCCTAGGTGGGATTAAAAAAAAAGATACAAAGAAGGTAACATAATCATTATGTTCTAACATCCACTTTGTCACACATTTTTTCATAGTTCGAGAGATAAAGTGAACATTAATATCCTCAATAAGAATAACATACTAGGTGGTCTTGATGAGTAATTTCATTTAGATTTGAGTTTTTTTGGATCTTAGGAAGCTCCAAATTATAGAATCCTCATCCTAAATAATAAGCAATGTAAGAAATCATGATAGGTATGCATGTTCCTAGAGAACTATAAAGCAAGTAGGCTCTCTTCATGACTCTTATAATGTTTTGATAGATTTATCACCCTTCAATAAAGGCCCCAACATCTATTACAATTTATTTTTTTATAATGAGATCTACATCAAACATGACTCTCGTGGTTAAACATGATTGATATACTCAAGATATGAATCCAACATGCAATGGGTTGCCCACAATTTTTTTTTATGAGGTTGTGTTTGAAGCTTTATAATTGTTATTTTTAACACTTTGTCATTGTCATGGCTGAATTTTAATATTATTTTTACTTTTAATATCCATATAAACCTATAAAGGTTACATTTGAAATTACGAAGTATACTTATTATTAGTTTTTATTGAAATTAATGGGGTTCGTTAACTTTTAACATTGTAGAAAATTGAAAGGGTAGATTTTTTTTTTTAAATATTTTTTTGAAGTATGTATGTATTTTACTCTTTTCAATTGAAGTACAATTTATTATAAAACATTTCATCATGGAAGGGATGGGTGAAAATATGCCCTGTAACTTGAAATTAAGGGTAACCCTTCAAATTTTATCATTGTTAGGGACATTGTTGGGAACTGAGTCTCACTTTGATCGGCTATTTTTTCACTAAAATGTACACAAAAAAATAGCCACATCAATTTTTCACTTAGATCTTTGTTCTCGAGGTTATAAACTCAATTATTTTCTCATCACATCTCTCGCCTACCAACCACTACAAAATATCATAACTAAGCAAGGTTCCAACATTCACATTCAAATTTTGAATAAAAGTTCATTATCGTTACAATCAAGAGATAATCTTCAGTCCGGAAAGAGTTCCATGAGGGCCATCTATGGCTCAATGAAAGTATATGTGTGCATATATATTGTCATTTATCGCTATGGTGGAGGAGGTGTCGGTGATGCAGTTGACATACCATAAGTGTCCTTTGTTGAGGTCTGTTATAGAGGTACATGTTGTTCAATATAGAAAGTTGTACATTCAGAGATCAAACATTAAAATCTCTTATAGTCCTTGTGTGAAAATATCTACAGGATTTTCTTCCTTGTGTAGAATGGGCATGGGAGGGGAGTGCCATGGTTGGGTTATCTTGATGGCTATTTGAAGTGTTCAATGGTGAGTGGCTTGGTTGAACATGTAAGTTATGTAATTGGGGCATTGAATTGAGTGTCCTTAATTGGTTTCCTTTGATTTGGTGGCCTCATAGAGCAACTTAGGGGTGGATTCCATAGATAATTACTTATGGTTGGGTAGAAAATATCTTACCAATAGCTAGTTTCTTTGGGATAACTTATTGAGAGTATAAGTGTCCTATCTTTGTGTATGATTTCCAATTTTAATTCTAGTTATTAAGCTAGTAATTGATTATGTGTGAAATTGGAAATGGAATTCATGGATTAAATGATGTTGCATGCATAGTTGTTATATGGTTTAATTATTGCTTAGTAAATTCGAAAAATGTATTAGAGTTCATTTACCTTTTTCATTCGAAATCATAATTTTGCACACTATTATATTTGTATTTTGAATTGATCTAGTGTAATTGAGGTTGAAATTGTGTTAAGTCTTAGTATCATATGCATTCGATATCATATACGTGATTTAACCTAAAGGGAGGTGAACATGGATAATTGAAGTTATATATGTTGGATAGCGTCCTAGATGTAGGTCAGACGCTATCCTCAATGCAAGACCCTTCAGGCTTGCAAGTATTTTTATGTCAATTCAAAGTGTTCTTAAAATGGGTATGAGAACCCCTTTTTCACATGTCTTCCATTGAAGTATTCCTTCAAAAGGTCATAGTCTAAACGTTCTACGTTTTGTCCCTTTTTCGGGAATATTTGCCCAAAATTTGGCGAGGAATTGTTGGATCTGGATATTTGAGTGGTTAATTCTATATAATCCAAGTGCCCCAAGGATCTTCCAACTAGCTGAATACATTTCTTCATTTAGAAATACAATTTAAACAACAAAAAATTGTGACTTTGTGCATATTTATGTCGCCAGATTCTGACAAAAAGGGACAAAATGTAGAAAATTTAGACAACACCATTCAAAAGAGTTGGAAGCCCTTTGTTATGGAGTTAAAGTAATTCATTCGAGTAATACCAATGTCCTTTTCCTTTGTGTTTTAAATTTTCTTTCGATAAGATATTGATGGTTCATTGGGAGAAATTGAAAGATGTGAAAGTAGATTTTTCTAAAGGGCTCAATGGATCATTGGGAGATTTTGAAAGGTGTTTTTTCAAAAGAACTAATCATTCATCAAGAAGGTCTGAAATAAGTGAAGGTTGATCTTTTGAAATGGCTCAATAGTTCATTCAAAGTTTTCAAAAAATGTTCTTTCAAGAATTCCTAATCATTCATCGAGGGGGTTAAGTGAAGGTCGATCTTTCAAACATGATTGATAGTTTATAAAGGCATTTCGAAAGATGTTTTTTGAGAGAGTATGATCATTCATTGAGAGAATTCAAAATAAGTGAAGGTCAATATTTCAAAAGGGCCCAGTAATTCATTAGGAGATAAATTTGAAACATGTTCTTTTGAGAGAACCTGATTGTTCATCAGGAGGGTTCGAAAGAAGTAAATGTTAATATTCCAAAGGGACCTAATAGTTCATAAAGACATTTTGAAAGATTTTATTTTGTGATATCCCAATAGTTCATTGGGAGGGTTCAATAAAAGTGAAGGATTATCTTTCGAAAGGGCCCAATAGTTCATATGGAGCTTTCAAAAGATGTTCTTTCAAGAGGGCCTGACAGTTCATCAGGGAGTTTTTAAAAATGTATAATCAATCTTTTGTATAGGCCCAATGGCATTTCCATTGGGTATGTGATTTGAAGGGCCTAAGATATGAATTTCAAATATGGAGGATGTCACATGTGGTCTACAACCCAAATGACAAGGGTCCCTTCAAATGTAACAGAAACAAATAAACTTCAAGTGGGGTTAAGACAATATAAGAAACAAAACAAGTTCCCTACTCCCTCGAAGGTGAAAAAAGAGATATGAGTAGGTGACATTGATCCTTAGAGTTTTCCTTGGTATTGGTGTCAATGGTAGTTGGTGGAATATTCTCTCTACACTCTATATCTTCCCCTTTTTTGTCAATCTATTCTTGAAAATGCTTCTAGCTAAGAAATGTTAAATATGATTAGTTAAGCTATATTAATACTCAAATATTTGTATATTTTGTTTGTATACTTATTTTTATTTCATATTGAATCATAATAATTTATATGACAAGACAAGCCATGATTGAAGGATTCACCAGTTTCAACAGAGGAAGATCTAATTGGGCCCTTTCAACAAGTGAACCTAGAAGTTGACTTGGAACATTTTCCCATGTCAACGGGACACCAATACAATGTGAAAAGGATGCCAAAGGGAAAAAAATAGATGAAAAAGAGGTGAATAAAAGATGTTAACGAGATATCAAAATGAAACTAATGAGATGCTAAACCAAATTTAATTATATGCTAACACGATGCTACATGGATGCAATGTGAGTAAAATAACTTGAAAATGGATGCACACATGATGAACAGTTGATGCTAAATTAATGCAAAGTAGTATAATAAGTGATCTATATTGGATCATTCTATTATTTTTCATCTATCTCGATGCTTTTAGAGTGGAAAAAATTGGAGGAATCGACTTGCAAGGTCATTTTAGTGGTAGGTCCTAGTTTGGAAAATTGGCATCCATAACCTTACGACGTTTTTTGGGGTTTTGGTGTCTAAAATTTTTCACACTCCCTTAACGATGTTCTGCACTTTGATACCTTCCCAATGGTGTATATTGTGCATCAATCAAAGTTCGTATGCAAAATTTATGTCTCCCACAAGTTGACCTATCATGTTGACCACCATGGTATGAGAGGATGCCACGTCAACCCCCATTACTCATGCATATGGGGCTATCCACGTAAGGAATTTCAAGAATATTCTAGAAGTTTCAAAACCCTACCACAATTGAGGGTTGGGGAAGTCAAAAACCTACCCCTAGATGGTGATTGGGCTTTGTTAAATAATGATCCACTAGGAGGAGAAGGGGTTCCATTCTATGTTATTGTATTTTGTTCCATAGCATAACAGAACAATTGGGGGTGGGAAATTAGAGAGAATAATAGAGGGGCTTAATGTTCTATATTAGGATAACAGGCCACAGGTCTCAGGTAACTCCATAGAGAGTACCTTCTCCTTTGTACTTGTATTATTTCCATACCAAGGAAAAGAGAGTAGAGCAGCCTCACCTTCTAGCTAGGTTTTCTCCCATAAGGGTTTCGCAAAGCAAATATTTGTGTTATCTTGTGGATGGTGTGTAATTTTACTTTATTGTTCTCTATATTCCACATTTTATATATTTCATGCATAAGCATAAAATCAGTAACTAAATATTTTGGAATATAAAGGAATTTAACCTTCATAGTGTAGATTTCAATTTTATTTATCAGATCTATTGTGATGAACTATTCCAGTGGAATATCCAAAACAATTTATATATCAATAAGATACATAATTCATTTCAAATAGATGCAATGTTGAATGAAACTAAGATCTTAATTCAACACAAAAAAAAAATTAAACACACCCCACAACGCCTAATGTAGTAACATCACCATTAGGGATCAAAATGGTGGAAGACTTGGTGAACTACTATGAGGAAGGGGGATAGATACTCCTACAATCCATATTTAACTCTAGGGATGAGCTACTCAATATATGGAAAGGGTATAAGGCCTATAGAGAGTAGAAAATAAAATGTGAAGGGGAGGACCTTAATCTTCTTAAAACCTTATGAGATTCTAATCCTTTGGTGAAGCATCCAATGGAGAATGTGGTACCAATCATTCACTACAATCAAAGGGAAATAGTACAACACCAAATCTCATATGATGTGAGATATATATATTCCTTAAATATTTCATAGGTAGAAGAAAATTATATCAGGGAGAATGTCACTTTTGGTAGGTTCAAGGTGTGGAATCCATTATTATTGTTAGTAGAGAGGGAGGGAACATTTTGTTGAATAAATTATCGGCATTGATGTTAAAGGTAAGTAAGTATTCACATATAAACATTCAAAGGAAATGTGACTTTAGTAAATACAAAAGTGGAAGTGGATTAGAAATGAAGTTACGTGAAAGTGGATTAGAAATGAAGTTACATGAAAGTGGATTAAAAATGAAGTTACGTAAAAATGGAGTAAAACATGAAAATGGATTAGAAATGAAGTTACATAAAAGTGGAGTAAACATGAAAGTGGATTAAAAAAGGTAAAAATGAAAGTGGAGTAAAAGTGCACATGTTATTTTCATGACATGGTTTTAAAACCCATGGTGGTATTTTACCCATTGCATGTTGAAAAATCAATAAATTAATTAATAAATAAGGGGGAATTTAATTATTTATTTAATAAAAGTCATGTATTTTTAAATGAACATGAATTTTCATGTAGAACTTATGGTAAAGTATAAAAGGAGAAGAGGAATGTGAGAAATAAAGTGTGTGGATGAAAATATATTATTCTTATGCATATCATTTGAAGGGTGTTGATTGAATATCATTCAAGGGGTGACGATTAAATATTAGTGAATATTAGATTTGGTGTTATAGCAAATAGATCTGGCGTTCTAGAAAGAAAAACTTGTAATGGAATATCTAAGGCATAACTAGAAGAAGAAGCAAGAAGATCTCGTGAAGGAAAATCAAAATAAAAAGGAACGACCCCCGAGTAGATTTGATGAAATCTAGAGGAGTGATTTCCAATATGATTTTGTAAAAGAAGAAGTAGTGAGTGTAGAGAAGATCTCGTAAAAACAGAAGTAATGAGCACACAGATTCAGTGGAGAAAAAAAAGCTAGCAGACCAGTTAAGGAAATGCATATGAAGATATTGTAAACTTGCAAGTAGGTTGGTGCCTACATAACAAACAACTGTGGGGATTGGTGTCTCTAGTAGGTCGATGAATACAAACAATAGAGAGGATTGTTGTCTCTTGTAGGTCAGTGCCTACAAAAAGTAGAGGGGATCGGTGTCTCCTTTAGGTTGGTTCCTACAAACATTTGTAATTATAGGTTGGTGCCTACAAACATTTGTGATTATAGGTTGGTGCCTACAAATTTATAAAAATAAGTTTTTTGTGGTTTTCACCTGAAAGGGTTTCCACGTTAAATATTTTGTCTTCTAGTTGTTACATTTATGTGATTGCTTCATTATGGTTTATGAATGTTAAAAAGAAAATTATATACTTATATTGATTCACCCCCCCCCGCCCCTCTTAGTATAAGTGTGTTCTCAACAATTGGTATAAGAGTCAGTTCCTTCAGAAATAGTCTAACCATTGGAACATAGACATTAGGAGAACACATGGTCGGCCAGGAATGTTTCGCTACAAACAAGGCTCTGTTGTTTAAAAAAACAAAATATTCCTTCTGTAGTATAAGGATGCAAACATATCTAATGGCCCTTGGTTTTGACATTTGGAAATAGGTCATGACTAGTTATACAACCCCAACAAATCCACCAACAGTGTAACACCTCGTTTTCCCCAGAGATTGTAATTATGTTAAGGTTACATGAATTATGTTATGAAACATGTGACTATGTTTAATTTAATAAAAATACCAAACCATTGACTGAGGAGGAACACTGTTGACATTACTGGCCATAATACATCAGGGGAAGTTGACAAATCAGGGGTTGATTGAATGGTTGAGTGTAGAAGAAGTTGAAGTGCATTAGTGAATAAAATAGGAAGCTTCTCTAACAAGATTACTTATGATTGTTAAGAATAACCTCACACCTTCAGTATACCAGACATGTGCAGAGCCACGTGACCAATAAAGGAGTCACAGGGGTGGTTGGAACAATTAGTGTATGCTAGAAGTTGACTCTTTGAAGAAGGAAAGATCCAATTAAATGATTTGAAAACAGGACTCTATGGATCTGCCTCTTCAGAAATGAGAACCATGGACTACAGGTGGCATCTGCAAGGGACCATAATGTTCCTGAAGGGATGGAAAAGAAAGAGAACACATGTAATGATGCAGTCATGACACAAGAGTCATAGACATAGGGACCATGGGATTGATTAGAAGAGAACAAGAAAATCTTGTGAAGTGTAGAGAATGAGTTGGCTGAGAAACACAACACATGAAGATGTTCATAGATACTGATTGAAGAGAGAAAGGAGCATAAGGGAACTCATCGAAGAAAATATGAATATTTCCTAAACTAATGATGATCACCCTGAACAGAGAAAAACCTAGATCCCGAACTGAAGAAATAGTGGGATACAACTTGGTGCTTACTAGACAAAAATTGACATTGTTAAGGGGAGCTCGTTGAGGGATTGTTTAGCATAGAAGGGACACCCTTGGGCAGAGGAAATCTAGTTGAAAAACCACCTGATAAACCTGTAGAGACGAAGAGCTCAGTGGGAGGTGGGTAACTTCTGTTGTGTAAGAGGGAAGGAGAGTAACCTTCATGGATCATCTCAAGCTTGGAACTTGGCTGAGTCAATTTTCCTTGGTGGTATCATGGCATGGAATGGGGATGGCGTACTATAAAAAGGAATTCTACAGTAAGGCCTAAGGTTGGGAGGAAAGGCATCCTCACTCAGTGTTCACAAATCTACTTATCAGATGAGTATCTAATTGGATATGTTAAAGTTGAACATGAATGATATGTGTATGTAAAGTTTGATACAATGTAAGATGTAAATTCTTAAATGGTTATGTTGAATATCTAAAAAATTGATTATTTACTATGCTATTTAAATTTATATGTCAAATTGTGAATCTGAATGAGTGTATATTGTTGTTTCCTCAAAGACCTTGAGCAGTTAGAGGAAAGTTTGCAGGATATGGACAAAATCATCATTTTGTTAGTGATGGGGTGACCTATAATCTGAGGGCCAAGAAATCCTTTGTGACGAAAGGAGGGCCCTGAACTCTGAGAAAAAACCCAATCTATCACTGAGAGCTTGTGAAATCCATAGAGTCTCATGCATTCATGAGGCTGAGAGACCAACTATGGAAAATGAATGCTAGTAGACCTTAGAATTCATGGATAGAGCCTAGTAGAAACAAGAAAAATGAATAAGTCCCAACCCATGGACTCACTAGTAGATCAACAATGAGATCATACGAAGGAAATTACAATCGTCGATTGGGTGGGATGAGTGAATCTCATCTCTTCATTGACAAATGTATATCATTGATAAATGACCGAGAGATGGAACTTGCAAAAGTTAGATGACGAAAATAAAGGTAGGAGATAGAATGACAAGTGTCGATCTTGTCAAGAAGTCATGGAGGGATCTTTATTGTTGATGTTATGCACGTCATCATCGACGATCGAAAGTGGGAAGGGAAATTTTCGCAAGGAAAGTGTCAATGATGTAGTTGCATAAGGATTGACTAGAACCATCGATCTGTGCTCAAAATAAGTATATTCTCTACCATCGATCTCTAAAATATCACACTTAGGATATGAAAGAAGATGAGGAGGTCATGATGATGCGACGTGCCAACTTGGAAATCCACGTGTAAAATTGGTGATAGGTGTTACTAGAAGATTGGTCAATGGACTGATGTGGGTCCCATTAGACGATGAAGTTCATCGAACCTTCATTTTATGTGATGATCATCAGATCTACGAGCCAGTGGTTCTGGACTGTTGATGCCCTAGGAATTGTCGTTGGAAGTAAGGGGATGGTAAGTTAAATGTTTCTTGTATAGTGTCGACGACAAAATAAAATTGAGACCATTGATAAGAATCAATCTCGTCAAAGATGGCACAGTGATATCTAGACCATTGGTCCCTATGCATTTTCATCGGGTTTTAGGAGTTAAACCCATAGGGCATTGGTTAGGAGTGTTGATGTCGACGAAAAGGATGAGCATTAACTTATGGAAAGGTCAAAATTGTCATTTCAACCAAGATGATAGGATGAGTAGCTTGAAGACCCTTGTATATGGAAAATGGACCGATAGGTGAATCATTGTCAAAATAGACATAATGGGGAGTTGTCATTTCATTGAAATGAAGTTTGACGATGATGATAGGTCTATATGGACAAAATCTCCACAATAGTGAATTGGGGCAAGCGATACATTGGCACCATGATGTTGCTACACTGGAGGACATGAGTGAAGAAGTGCCACATGAAAGTGTGTTGGATTTTGTCCTTGTGAGCCTAGAAACCATAGGAGGCCATAACCTCTCACCCTGGACTTAGAATATAGCATAATAGTAGTCGTTGGAAATCTATTAATGAGCTGAAAAATGATGGTGCCCTCAAGAAGAGGTATGAATATAGTTGAAGAAAGATGAAATGTCAATGCCCCACTCCTTAAAATGTTACTTAGGTGGTTGGGTGTGTTACAAACAGATACATCCAGGAAAAAGGCTAGTGAAAATGATGCAAAATCCATAAACGCCATCTTGTGCGGACTTTCAGAATTAGAGCTTGTCAAAGTAATGCATTGCAAATAAGTGAAAAATATTTGGTACAAAATTCAAAACATCCATGAAGGTGATGACAATGTCAAGAAGGCTAAGCTCCAAACTCATATAAGAAAGTTTGAAAGTTTGAAGATGAAAGAAAAATAAAATGTTGCATCCTATCTCCTCCATGTGGACAAAATTGTCAACACCATCAGAGGACTTGGTGAAATAGTTGCAAAAATAATGATTGTGCAAAAGGTGTTGAGGTCACTCCCATTAATATTCGATGACAAATTTTCCACCATTGAGGAAATAAAGGATATTCATAATTAACAATGGATTAATTGCATGGGATCCTCAGTGCATATGAAATGAGCACTGAAAAGGAAAAACCATAAAAAAGGGAAGAAAATTTCAAAGCCTCAAAGAAGATGAAGAACAAAGAGAACAAATCAAGCGATTGTTCTGGTTGTGAATCACATGTAGAGGAAGAAAATTTTGTGAGAAAAATCAAAAAGGGATTTGGAAAATACAAAGGTAAGTTTCCCTTTAAATTCTTTAATTGTGGAAAAGTAGGACATTTTACTTCTAAAGTGTCTTATCTGAAAAGATATTTTAAATACTATGGTTTAAGTTTTAAAGAATGAGTTCCTTAACCATTTAGGAATTTGAAGAAAAAGGAAGAATTAAAGATTTAACATGGAAACCATAATAAGATATATAGATCTAGAAATGAGCACAAAGAATCAGAAAACCATAATAGCAAAAGTTGTTAACGGAGTTCGACAATATCGCCTATGTCTTCGGGCCTTTGTCTCAGTGGGTGAGGCTTTCTTATTTATATTCAAAGCTTCAAAAGTACATTAGAAAAATGTAAAATGGATTACAAACTAGTCTTCCTATGTTCTTCTAGACCTCAAGAACCCAACAGAACTGACGACATTGAAAACGGATGAATGAAGCTCCCGGAACTGGCCCACAAAGTTGCTCTCCTCAATAGCTTCCCTGCATAAAAATGGATTTGACTGTCAAATTCCTTAGCATTTCTCTTCTCTGAACCTCTCTAAAGCTACCAAGAACCTCTAGTTTATATAGTTTTGAAGTTGGCGACATCCTTCCAACTTCTCCCCAAGATATAGCCTCAAAAAGGGCTCCAGATCCTCCAATGGACAAAATCTCCCAAAACAAGCTAAAAAATCAATAAAAATCTTATTATATGGTTTAAAACCCAAAAAATGGGCAAATATGTAGGCGCATCCCCCGATCCTCAGGCTCATAGTCACATGCGCGCCTCCATATGGTCTTCGACTGGCTGGTGTTGGTATTTAGCCCCCGATCTCGGGCCCCTTGGTCGTTGGTATGGCCATATGGCCTACATTTAATCCCCCATGTGCCTGCAACTAGCTCCAACTCTTAGTTTCTAGCCCCTGGTCGGATGGGGCTGGCCCTCACCGATTAGGGCTTATCCCTTAAACCCACTCCAACAATTTAAACGTGAATAGACCACAGGATAATTCGTTTGCAATAGTTGTGCCAAGTGTTAAAAGGTTTGGACATGCGATAGGGTCGCGTCGTAGTGTATGCGTCGGGGGTTGGGGCTAGGCCCTAGCTCTTTTATCCACCGAAATTACATTATTTGCAATTCAAAACATTTTAAACAAATATATAGTTAAACAACACAGTGTAGGCAAGTTGGTAACCCGGCCCTGCCAAACCATTCCCCCATGCTCGGAGGTCATGGGATCGACTCCTATGGAGTCACATAAAATTTTACCACTGCCAACCAATCTGGAGGTGCCACATGGCATCCCATGACTGGGCCACGTGGCACCAAATCATTTTCCCACAACAATGACACGTGTTGAGATGTGATTCACCCACCTGTCTGCCAACACCTGCCCAGTCAACATGCCAATGCACCTACCATGTCAATGTATAGACTGTACAGTCAACTGCCACATCAGCACTGTATGGACTCTACAGTCAGCAAAATTTTGCATGTTTGGAATTTTGATAAGAATGCGGTAACTTTCGCATACGGTGTCCGTTTGAGGAAAAAATTATATGGCCAACATCAGCGCGACGAGACAGACACAATGGCACTAGTTTTCTCTGATTCCGAGAACTTTGATTTTTAGGCCTTCCTGGACCCATTTTGATTCCTAGATCCATTTTGGATCAGTGTCCATATGTGAAAAATGAAAGTAGTGATAATGAAGAAGACTATAACATAAAGAAAACACATCATCAACAAAAATATATACACAAATAGGACAAGCACGAAAAGAATAAGAGCCTCTACTCAAAAGGGGTCAGTGACTCGTCTGAAGAAAGAAATGAAAACAATTCTAGTAGTTATAGAGAAGAAACTCTCTTTATGGAAATCGAAACAAAGATTGATGAAGATAAATAAATGATGGATTCAGAAGAATAGGAAAATGATGAAATATATGAAGTGGATCTTGAAAAAGAACTCAGGTGTTCCTTAAAAGAAATAAAGAAGCCGAGGAAAAATAATTTGAAACAAAAGGAGCAGTTGCATAAATATGAAGAAGAGGATCATGATTCAAAAGAAAAATGTCACAAATCCTTGAAGAATCAGAAAATATTATCATAAGCCTAAAAGTTTAGTTAGAAGAGGCAAGAAGGATAGAAGAAGTGGTGAGAATCCATAAAAGGAAGAAAATTGTGAAGAAGTAGAATATGAAATTGTTTCCTTAAGAAAGGAATTGAAGAAAACAACTATTGAGTCGAAGTTTAAAAAGAGTGTTGAAGCTTTAGATGATATCATCAATTTTAAAAGGTCTTCATTCATTAATATTTGTCTTGGATATGATAATGTTGTTTCCTCCCTACCTACACCTAGACTTGCTACAACCAAGGAAGTTTTATTTGTTGCAGGAGGAGTTTAGACTGGTTTTCTTGAAGAAAAACCAACTATTGATTGTGTTGAATAGATTGATGAGTTGAATATTACTCACATGTTATAATTTGAGTCTGTTGTTACATATGACATTGTTGTTGATATGTTGATTTTTTGTACTCATGTAAGTGAACCTGACCTTGAGCCTACTTCCTCTGATCAACCAACACAAAAATATGTGCCCTATCATCATCCTCGCCATAAAAATTGAAGGAATGGAAATCGTGCTTTTATATATTTGTAGAAGAGATGTGAAAGACAAAATTGTGGACCGGTGCCAACTACCAGGATAAATTGTGGTTGGATTGATGGATGGATGTGGAATCATTTGACTAGATGTTTGAGGACTTCATATCATTGTGTATCATCATTTGTATAGTCATGCAATGTTCCTCTTACTTACTAATGATTTCCTGGGAAGTGGTCAATCAAGGATTGACTTGACGTGATAGTCGAATAGAGTTTTGACTAAGTATTCATCAACTAAGTTTCAACTAGGTTGTTCGTCGAATGGAATTTTGGACAAGAATTGTTGATGCTACTTATTGACCCCTCAAGGGGGGGAATACTTGAAGTTGTTGATATGTGAACCCAATTGATATCTTATTGTTGAATCAAATTGGATTTGTTGATACCAACACAACCATGTTCGATTGTTGTTGGAGATGTACTAATGTTTATGTTGGATACAGAGACTGTCTAGCTTGACATAAAATGATTATCTTGTGTTGTTGGTGATAGTGTTCATAATTCTTCGGGATTGTTGTTGTATCATGTTCGAGTAGTTTTTGCAGTTAGAAAAATATTAAAGGGGAAGGGTATGTGCTATATAATTTTTCTTAAGATAAAATTGAAGAAATTCATAATGGAAGAGTGTACATTAGTCAACACACCTATGGTCACAAGTTGTAAATTGAGAAAAAATGATGAATATCTGGAAGCAAATCAAACATTATATAGGTCAATGATTGGAAGCATACTATACCTGACGACATCAAGGCCATATATTGTGCAAGTAGTAGGATCAGTTGCACAATTTCAATGTAAGGTAGCTAGAGAGGTAGTGGGGGGGGCCAAGAGGGCCTATAGTGATAATAGTGGAGGCCATTCAATGTAAGGTGTACTAGGTCCACTATATTATTAAATAAGGCCCACTATGGTAGTTAGATATAATAAATGTAAGAGGACTTCTTAGAAGGTTCTATTTCTAGAAGATTCCTCCTCTATAATATTCTTAGGTGATGGTAGCACTATATAAAAGGGTTCAAGCAATGTAATGGGATATGAAGAAAATTATTGTAACTTGAGTTGTATCTCAATAGGAGGATGCCCCCTCGAAGAGGCAAGTGAACAAGAGAGGATCTCTTCCATAATAGGATCCACTGTATGGTGTTTCCCTACCTCAAGGGTTTGGTAATAATAAAGTGCGGTTTCTTCTATATTTCTCTATGGATATATTGTGTATTTAGTATTTTTGGTGATTATATTTGTATATCTATTCAAGTTCTTAACAAGTGGTATCAAAGCACTTTCCTTGGAAAACATTGTGGGCAAATATTTTTATTTTTGCAGTTTTTTTTTTCATAGAAGAAAAAAGAGGGCTGCCACATTCCAGATGTTTTTGGTATATTTATGTGAAAAATTTGCAGAAATAGGTTGTATATCTAAGTTCCTCTCATAAAAACACCCAATTAAAAAAAAAATCATCTGAAATGGAGTCCAGGAAGTCAAGATATTGAAGTTTTAAAATCTGCAAATTTTCAGGGTTTTTCCACAGACGGTGGCACGAATTTTTTTATTTTTATTTTTATTTTTATTTTTTATTTTTATTTTATTTTTTTATTCTGTAGCAGCTGGAGGCCGAATTTTCCCAAACAAATTACATATCTGAGTTCCTCTCACAATTTCACCCAATTTCAAAAAACAATCAGCCGAAACAGAGTCCGGGAAGTGAAGTTATGAGCATTTTAAGTTCAGTAGTTTTTCAGGGTTTTTTCTGGAAAATGTCGCGATTTTCTGCAGTAATTTATTGTTCTATTTTTTGGGTTTTTTCGTGATGGTAGCGGGACTGCATATTTCATAGGGTGCTCAAATGGCAATTTCTTCTCAAACCCTCAAAGAAATTCTACATATTACTGAAGCATTCAAAGCTCAATGGTGTGGCACATTGCATGACAGATTCCATGACCTTGCAGATGGCATCAATGCTAGTTTTCATTGGATAGCATGTAGGAGAGATTTCTTATGGTGGAAATCAGGGATGAATATAATCAATAAATATATGCTTGGTATGATTTTGAGGCCGATTGTGATGATTGGTATATGTATAGTTGTCATTTCTGGGATGACAACCACTTTCATATTTTATTTGATGACTCTAATCCCACTTATGTAGAGAGTATCAATGTGACAAATCGAGAGCCAATGATTATTACCAGTGTCCATCCTACATATTCTATAGTGGTATTATTCCTTCCAGATTCTGTTATGAAACTTTTCCACTGTGTGGATGGATCTTCTTATTTGGATCCACATGACATGTCTCAATATTTGGAGCATCATTTTGAGTTGGTTATTGGGTTCCAAAATCTTCCACGGGGAGTTCACATGAGCACTTGGACATGGGACCCAGGCTTACAATGGTGGTTGGACTACTTCAGCATGGTGGCTTTCCTTTCTACATGGGACCTTGGTTCTCTAGTCTTCTTCAGAATTATGGTCCACAATTATCCATGGGACCCTGATATATGGTTGTACATCAAGCATTGAGGACAACACTTTCATAAGGGGGATGGAATGTAAGGTAGCTAGAGAGGTAGTGGGGGGGCCCAGAGGGCCCATAGTGATAATAGTGGAGGCCATTCAATGTAAGGTGGACTAGGTCCACTATATTATTAAATAAGGCCCACTATGGTAGTTAGATATAATAAATGTAAGAGGGCTTCTTAGAAGGTTCTATTTCTAGAAGATTGTTCCTCTATAATATTCTTAGGTGATGATAGCACTATATAAAAGGGTTCAAGCAATGTAATGGGATATGAAGAGAATTATTGTAACTTGAGTTGTATCTCAATAGGAGGATGCCCCCTCGAAGAGACAAGTGAACAGGAGAGGATCCCTTCCATAATAGGATCCATTGTATGGTGTTTCCCTACCTCAAGGGTTTGGTAATAATAAAGTGTAGTTTCTTCTATATTTCTCTATGGATATATTGTGTATTCAATATTTGTGGTGATTATATTTGTAGATCTATTCAAGTTCTTAACATTCAAGCTACACCAAAAGAAACTCATGTGCAAGCAGTAAAGAGGATATTCAAATATCTAAAGGGCACATTGGACTTCGACTTATGGTACTCAAGAGGTGAATATTTTACTCTAACAACATATATAGATGCAGATTGGGAAAGAAATATTGATGACAGAAAAAGTACAAGTGGAGGAACATTCTTTTTGGGCAACATTCCAGTGTCTTGGTTGAGTAAGAAACAATATTCAATTTCTATATCCACAAAAAAATCTAAGTATATTGCAACAGTAGCATGCTACACACAAGTTCTCTAGATGAAGCAAACACTATAGGATATCAAGGTACAATATGATCGGTCAATATCAATCATCTGTGACAACACAAGTGCAATAATCATTTCAAATAATCTTGTTATGCACTCAAAGATGAAGCATATTCCCATCAAGTACCACTTCCTAAGAGAATGGGCAGTCGAACTAAGTGTCAAGATGGAATACATTGCCACGAAGGAACAAGTTACATATATTTTTACCAAAACCCTTCCCAGAGAAACATTTGAATAACTCAGACAAAAGTTGGAAGTGATATCCCTCTCATCTCATCAATAAATAAGCATAGCTTAGGGGTAGAATACCTTTGCCATTGATTTCAAAGGGGGAGAATTACATAAAGGACGAGAGTTGTAGAAAGGCGAAGGAGAATTATAGATAGGGGGAGAGTTGCAAACAAGGGAGAATTCTTTCTAATTCTGGAGAATTACGTGTTTTTGAGTACATGGTTTCCATAAATGAAAAAATGGGAGATTTTTGAATAAATTATTGTCATTGATGTCAAAGGTAAGTAGGTATTTACATATAAATATTCAAAGAAAATGTGACTTTCATAAATACAAAAGTGGAAGTGGATTAGAAATGAAGTTATGTGAAAGTGGATTAGAAATGAAGTTACGTAAAAGTGGAGTAAAACATGAAAGTGGATTAGAAAGGAAGTTATGTCAAAGTGGAGTAAAACATGAAAGTGGATTAGAAATGAAGTTACTTAAAAGTGGAGTAAACATGCAAGTGGATTAAAAAGGTGAAAGTGAAAGTGGAGTAAAAGTGCACATGGTTTTTAAACCCGTGGTGGTATTTAACCCATTGTATGTTGAAAAATAAATAAAATAAATAAAAAAGGGGGGAATTAATTATTTATTTAATAAAAGTCATGTATTTTCAAATGAACGTGACTTTTCATGTAGAACTAAGGGTAAATTATAAAAGGAGAAGAGGATTGTGAGAAATAAAGTGTGTAGATGAAAATGTAATATTCGTATGCATATCATTTGAAGAGTAATGATCGAATACCATTCAAGGAGTGATGATTAAATATTAGAGAAAATTAGATCTGGTGTTCTAGAAAAAAAAAACTTTTAAAGGAAGAACTAGAAGAAGAAACAAGAAGATATGGGGAAGGCGGAGCAAAAGAAGGAGTGAGCCTCAAGTAGATCTGACGAAAGAAGAAGGAGTAATTGTTGAGCTAATCTAGCGAAAGCAGAAGTATTGAGTGTAGAGAATATCTGGTGAAAGCAGAAGTAACGAGCATAGAGAAGATTTGGTGAAGACATAAGAAACAAGCAAACCAATGAAGGAAATGCATATGAATAACTTGTCAACTTTTAAGTAGGTTGATGCGTACATAACAAACAGATGTGGGGATCAATGTCTCTAGTAGGTCAGTGCCTACAAACAACATAGGAGATTGGTGTCCCTTATAGGTCGGTGCATACAAAAAGCAGAGGGGATTGGTGTCTCCTTTGGTTGGTGCCTACAAACATTTTTAACTGTAGGTTGGTGCCTACAAATTTATAAAAACAAGTTTTGTGGTTTTCTCCAGAAAGGGTTTCCACGTTAAATATTGTGTCTTCTAGTTGTTACATTTATGTGATTGCTTCATT
>ML780172.1:522510-596191 GCA_009831015.1 Picea engelmannii | reverse complement strand
GTAGTGGGGGGGCCTAGAGGGCCCATAGTGATAATAGTGGAGGCCATTCAATGTAAGGTGGACTAGGTCCACTATATTATTAAATAAGGCCCACTATGGTAGTTAGATATAATAAATGTAAGAGGACTTCTTAGAAGGTTCTATTTCCAGAAGATTCCTCCTCTATAATATTCTTAGGTGATGGTAGCACTATATAAAAGGGTTCAAACAATGTAATGGGATATGGATAGAATTATTGTAACTTGAGTTGTATCTCAACAGGAGGATGCCCCCTCGAAGAGGCATGTGAACAAGAGAGGATCTCTTCCATAATAGGATCCATTGTATGGTGTTTCCCTACCTCAAGGGTTTGGTAATAATAAAGTGTGGTTTCTTCTATATTTCTCTATGGATATATTGTGTATTTAGTATTTGTGGTGATTATATTTGTAGATCTATTCAAGTTCTTAACAAGTGGTATCAGAGCACTTTCCCTGACAAACATTGTGGGAAAATATTTTTATTTTTGCAGTTTTTTTTTTCATAGAAGAAAAAAGAGGGCCGTGACATTCCAGAAGTTTTTGGTATATTTATGTGAAAAATTTGCAGAAATGGATTGTATATCTGAGTTCCTCTCATAAAAACACCCAATTTAAAAAAAAAAAATCGTCTGAAATGGAGTCCAGGAAATCAAGATATTGAAGTTTTAAACTCTACAAATTTTCAGGGTTTTTCCACGGACGGTGGCACGATGTTTATTTATTTATTTCTGTAGCAGGTGGAGGCCGAATTTTCCCAAACAAATTACAGATATGAGTTCCTCTCACAATTTCACCCAATTTCAAAAACAAATCAGCCAAAACGAAGTCTAGGAAGTGAAGTTATGAGCATTTTAAATTCAACAGTTTTTCAGGGTTTTTTCCGGAAAATGTCGTGATTTTCTGCAGTAATTTATTGTTCTATTTTTTGGGTTTTTTCATGACGGTGGCGGGACTGCAGATTTCATAGGGTACTCAAATGGCTATTTCTTCTCAAACACTCAAAGAAATTCTACATATTACTGAAGCATTCAAAGCTCAATGGTGTGGCACATTGCATGACATATTCCATGACCTTGCAGATGGCCTCAATGCTAGTTTTCATTGGATAGCATGCAAGAGAGATTTCTTATGGTGGAAATCAGGGATGAATATAATCAAGAAATATATGCTTGGTATGATTTTGAGGCCGATTTTGATGATTGGTATATGGATAGCTATCATTTCTGGGATGACAACCACTTTCATATTTTATTTGATGACTCTAATCCAACTTCTGCAGAGAGTATCAATGTGACAAATCGAGAGCCAATGATTATTACCGGTGTCCATCCTACATATTCTATAGTGGTATTATTCCTTCCAAATTTTGTTATGAACCTTTTCCACTGTGTGGATGGATCTTCTTATTTGGATCCACATGACATGTCTCAGTCTTTGGAGCATCATTTTGAGTTGGTTATTGGGTTCCAGAATCTTCCATGGGGAGTTCACATGAGCACTTGGACATGGGACCCAGGCTTATAATGGTGGTTGGACTACTTGAGCATGGTGGCTTTCCTTTCTACATGGGACCTTGGTTCTCTATTCTTCTTCAGCATTATGGTCCACAATTATCCATGGGACCCTAGTATATGGTTGTACATCAAGCGTTGAGGACAACACTTTCATAAGGGGGATGGAATGTAAGGTAGCTAGAGAGGTAGTGGGGGGGGCAGAGGGCCCATAGTGATAATAGTGGAGGCCATTCAATGTAAGGTGTACTAGGTCCACTATATTATTAAATAAGGCCCACTATGGTAGTTAGATATAATAAATGTAAGAGGGCTTCTTAGAAGGTTCTATTTCTAGAAGATTGCTCCTCTATAATATTCTTAGGTGATGGTAGCACTATATAAAAGGGTTCAAGCAATGTAATGTGATATGAAGAGAATTATTGTAACTTGAGTTGTATCTCAATAGGAGGATGCCCCCTCGAAGAGACAAGTGAATAGGAGAGGATCCCTTCCATAATAGGATCCATTGTATGGTGTTTCCCTACCTCAAGGGTTTGGTAATAATAAAGTGCGGTTTCTTCTATATTTATCTATGGATATATTGTGTATTCAATATTTGTGGTGATTATATTTGTAGATCTATTCAGGTTCTTAACATTCAAGCTGCACCAAAAGAAACTCATGTGCAAGCAATAAAGAGGATATTCAAATATATAAAGGGCACATTGGACTTCGACTTATGGTACTCAAGAGGTGAATATTTTACTCTAACAACATATATAGATGCAGATTGGGAAAACAATATTGATGACATAAAAAGTACAAGTGGAGGAGCATTCTTTCTGGGCAACATTCCAGTGTCTTGGTTGAGTAAGAAACAATATTCAATTTCTATATCCACAAAAAAATTCAAGTATATTGCAACAGTAGCATGCTGCACACAAGTTCTCTAGATGAAGGAAATACTATAGGATATCAAGGCACAATATGATCAATCAATATCAATCATTTGTGACAACACAAGTGCAATAAACATTTCAAATAATATTGTTATGCACTCAAAGATGAAGCATATTCCCATCAAGTACCACTTCCTAAGAGAATGGGTAGTCGAACTAAGTGTCAAGCTGGAATACATTGCCACGAAGGAACAAGTTACATATATTTTTACCAAAACCCTTCCCAGAGAAACATTTGAATATCTCAGACAAAAGTTGGAAGTGATATCCCTCTTATCTCATCAATAAATAAGCATAGCTTAGGGGTAGAATACCTTTGCCATTGATTTCAAAGGGGGATAATTACATACAGGACGAGAGCTGCAAAAAGGCGAAGGAGAATTATAGATAGGGGGAGAGTTGCAGACAAGGGATAATTACGTGTTTTTGAGTACATGGTTTCCATAAATGAAAAAAGGGGAGATTTTTGAATAATTTTTTGTCATTGATGTCAAAGGTAAGTAGGTATTTACATATAAATATTCAAAGAAAATGTGACTTTCATAAATACAAAAGTGGAAGTGGATTAGAAATGAAGTTACGTGAAAGTGGATTAGAAATGAAGTTACGTAAAAGTGGAGTAAAACATTAAAGTGGATTAGAAATGAAGTTACGTCAAAGTGGAGTAAAACATGAAAGTGGATTAGAAATGAAGTTACTTAAAAGTGGAGTAAACATGCAAGTGGATTAAAAAGGTAAAAGTGAAAGTGGAGTAAAAGTGCACATGGTTTTAAAACCCGTGGTGGTATTTAACCCATTGTATGTTGAAAAATAAATAAAATAAATAAAAAGGGGGAAATTAATTATTTATTTAATAAAAGTCATGTATTTTCAAATGAACGTGACTTTTCATGTAGAGCTAAGGGTAAAGTATAAAAGGAGAAGAGGATTGTGAGAAATAAAGTGTGTAGATGAAAATGTAATATTCTTATGCATATCATTTGAAGAGTAACGATCGAATACCATTCAAGGAGTGATGATTAAATATTAGAAAAAATTAGATCTGGTGTTCTAGAAAAAAAAAACTTTTAAAGGAAGAACTAGAAGAAGAAGCAAGAAGATACGAGGAAGGTGGAGAAAAAGAAGGAGTGAGCCTCGAGTAGATCTGATGAAAGAAGAAGGAGTAATTGTTGAGCTAGTCTAGTGAAAGAAGAAGTAGTGAGTGTAGAGAATATCTGGTGAAAGCAGAAGTAACAAGCATAGAGAAGATTTGGTGAAGACATAAGAAACAAGCAAACCAATGAAGGAAATGCATATGAATAACTTGTCAACTTTTAAGTAGGTTGATGCGTACATAACAAACAGATGTGGGGATCAATGTCTCTAGTAGGTCAATGCCTACAAACAACATAGGAGATTGGTGTCCCTTATAGGTCGGTGCATACAAAAAGTAGAGGGGATTGGTGTCTCCTTTGGTTGGCGCCTACAAACATTTTTAACTGTAGGTTGGTGCCTACAAATTTATAAAAACAAGTTTTGTGGTTTTCTCCAGAAAGGGTTTCCACGTTAAATATTGTGTCTTCTAGTTGTTACATTTATATGATTGCTTCATTATGGTTTATGAATGTTAAAAATAAAAATATAGCCTTATACTGATTCAACCTCTCCCCCCTCCCCTTCTCAGTATAAGTGTGTGCTCAACATGTTTTTTAATACTAAAGAGCAAAAGGAGCTATAAGTATTAGGGTGTGAAAAAAAATTCACATGAAAAACAAGTTTAGTATAGGGGTAATTTGGAGCTCTATCACTAAAATAATTATTAGGGGGAGTTGAGGAAGATTTGGTATGGGATATCAAGGTATATATCGAAGTTTCATATTTTTATTCATGGTTGCTAGTGGGACAAAAAATTGCAGCTATTGAATCTCTCAACTGCACTTTAATTATTAATCCATGGATCCTACAAACTTATGGGGTGTTGTGCACTATGTATGCAAACTACAAAGGTTGAATATAAACAACTAATTCTAATTGAAAACCATGGTAAATCAAATGCTAAACTTTGATATCTCATTTTGATTTAACCTCCATGCATTTGAGTCCATGCATTTCACTTCTATCTCTTCTGAAAATGTGTAGAAGACAAAGAATGATCTAGGGTCACTACCTCTTGTATAAAAAATTAATTAAATGAGAAGGCCTCCTTAAACTAACAATCGTGTGATATTCCTAGACTATTCAATCCTTGCAACACTAAGTATCATATGTTATATTCATAGGATCCACATGAAGGTACTAAACATTATAAAGTAAAGACATCTAAAAATAAATAAAGAACTAAAATCATTGTTCAAAGAAATACAAGAAATGAAAGTAATGTTGTAAAATAAAGTGAAAGAAACTAGAAATTTATTTTCTACAGAAGTTTATCTACTTTCAAAACATAAATAAAAGATCAGGATAGAAAATGATCACAAGGGTTCATAGTCATTTCCTTGAGTGGGCCCTACTTAAGGAAGTTCTTGGTGCCCTTCGAGACACTCAAACGCTTAAAACTTCAACAAAACTTTGTCTCCTTTATTTAGATTTAAAAAAAACAATATAGAACATGAGGGCATAAATCTACCTCTTCATTACAATTCAAATTAAATTGAATAGAAGAAAGGAAAAATGAAATGATAATACTAACTATCCTACCCTATCAAGTACTATTCTTACTTGAAAAGAGTCATATCTATCCCATCCAATCAATCCCTTTATTGATGGGATTTGTCCCTTAACTTCTTAATTTTTGTTCATGCTACTTGAAGGGACTATTTTCCCTCCAAGTCAATTAAAATCCTTAAGATCAGAAGGAGATCAAATTGCTTGAGGTTTTTATTGCTATCTCCAAGTGTTGGAATCTCTAAAGGTTGTGAAGGCACATGATCCCTTAAATTTCTCAACCATTTAGTAAAGTGGTTTGTGGAAATAAACAAAAGAGACCAACTTGTTTTGTAGATCAATTTTTTTCACCAAGGTTGCACTATTTCCTACTTGTGGACCACATTAGATAAAAAATAAAAATCACACTAAAAACATAAAAAAAAATTACGATCAAGCATTATAATATTCAACTTGAAACTAAGTAAATAATATTTGATTACATAAGAATAAGTCATAATATTTACCAGGGTCATGAAAAGTACTAATGTTTTCAAGGAAGGTCTTGGGTCAAGAGGGAAAATGTCCAATTTAGACATATGATGGGCCATAAAAGAGACAAATTGAAGGTCCATCATCACCCCCTAACTTGAGGCTTTCTGCACCCTATGTAGAAAAAATAATTTTACAAAAATTGATTTTTGACATGCTCCATCCTCCTCATCAAGATGTTTCTCTCTCATCCTCTATATGACTTTTTAAGGAAATATGCCACAATGTAATTGATAGAGCCTTTGTTGTGGTAACCTACTTCCTAATCTATATTCCTCCATCTCTTCCTTTCTCCCTTCTCATATACTTCTATGGATGACCATGAGGGAATGGAATGGAGAAGGAGAGGATACTTCGACCTTAATCCAAACAATTTGAGCTTCATATTTTTCAAGGTTTCTATGTATAACTGTGCTCTAAACAAGGAAACCTTCAAATGTTTTGGTGAGTGTGGATTTTCCTTTCTGAGATAAGGTGTAAGATCTTCCCACCTACTCTAGAAAAGTTTTAGGGCCTTCTCCTTTGAATTTTTCATCATAGTTTCATATTGGACAATTTCTCCTTTCTACTTTTCTTTAAGGACTAGGACCAAATATGTATCTGAGGTTTTCATGGTTCCTTAATATCTCATTGGGTTTGGTTGTTTCATCCCTTATTCAAAGGTTTCTATTGAGTTCTTCATCCCTACATTTTTATGCCTCTACAGTCATGTTGAACCCATGATAAAAAAATATTTGAGTTGGGCATCCACCACATATGGATTGGGAGACCACTTATAGGGGTGAACAATGACATAATTATGAATATATAACTCACACATAATACTCTTCTCTCTTCCATTGCATCCTTGATAGAATTCAATAAAGTCCCTTTGGTGTTTTTATCTAGAAAGGGAGGTAATTTGCATTTTTTCCCAAATGGAACCTATGCATGATTGTTCATTGAGGTAGAATGTACACGTCCTTGTTGAGGGCCTAAAAGAGAGAATACCTTCTACAGTATCAATAGATTTGGTGACATATGATTCTAATATATCAATCCTCTCAACTATATTTTCAATCTCTTCCCTTTGCCTTTACAATTTTTCCTTTAATGCCAAATTTTCATCCTCAAATTGTTTCCTATTGTCCAAATGTTGCATTTTAAGGACATGAATTTTTTCTTTCAAGTATGAAGTCTATTGCTCATGTCGAGGCAAGGAAACTTCTATACTTGTGCACTTTATTTCCTTCCTGGATTCTGCAAGTATCTTCCATTTAAGTGTTTATGTCCTTTCTTCTTCTAGTTGAGTAATGAGTTATTGGGTAATAACTTCATATTTCTCTATGTGACCAAACTCGCGAGTTTCTTCAAAGTTTCATGTTGGGATAAAAGGGTTAACGTGTTCTATGTTGTTTATGGTAGAAATTTATGGAAGAACTACTAGTTTCTTTTCCACTTGTGACTTGGTTCTAGCTTTGTGTTCAATGGTTTGGACCATATTGTCTTTTTATTAGATTCCCATTTGAAGCTTAATATGAATTGTTTTGGGTGTTCCCATTTCAATCAAGTAGCAACAAAATATTTATCCACATCCTCTTTTTTGGTGGGAACCCCTATTCTTATTTTCTTTATTTTTTCCTTTCTGTGAGTTCTCCTTTTCTTGCTAGAACTTTCCCTATCCATGACCTTTTTCTTTCTAGAATCATGTGTGGGGTTTTCATCTAAGTATGGAACAACTCCAATTTTCAAGGTCGTGAACTCTTCCTTGTTGATTGTCAAAAATATATCCCAAGGGAGCGAGAAATACTAACTTCTCAGGGAATCACACACAAGCAATTAGATTAGTCCATGGTGGGATAGTGATTCAACCTTCCCTTTTTTCACTTTTGAAGTCATCTCTCTCAGGGATTACAACCAAAACTAGGGAACAATTAAATTTTTCTATGTTTTTTGGTGTGGATAGTGTCTCAGTTGATATAACAACCTAAAATGGTAAGCATATACCATGTTATATATCCATTCACATGTGATGTATTTGATGAGGTGGAGGGCCACCTCATCCCATGGTTCTAGTAGGCTACCTCTCTTGACTCCATTTTTTATTTCCTCCATGGTTTCATAAGTCCCAATGATTTTTTTTAGAATCAAGGATTAGTTTTGTTTTCTTCGTTATCCCAAAGCAAGCTAATGAAAATCCCTTTTACTCTCAATAAAATGAGTTCATTTACTAGTATTTCCAAGCCCTTCAATATAGTTAAATATTATTACCCTCTTCTATTTTGAAAATTATGAACAAATTCCATGGAAACATTATCATGAAAATCCTAGAGTCTCTTAAAGTATTATAACCAATTAGAATCCTGAAACACTTTAACCATTTTTGGATTGTTATACAAATTGGAAATATCAATAGATTCATTTCTATTAAAAGTTACACCCATCTCTAAACAATATCCCTATAAGAGTGACAATTCTCTTTTTGTTTGGATTTATCCTACAAGTATTATCTTACTGAGGATATAAGAAAAAAAGAAAAAAAATCTTCAAAATGGCATATTTACTTTGTTCAATACATTTAGTTACTAAAAAAAATTTGATAAGAGAGGAAAAAGTCATAAACCTTTCACCTATTTGTCCTCATGTGTAATGTTGAATTTATTGATTTATTTATGCCTCTACTCCTCCATTGTATTCCCTACAATTCTTCCCTTAGCGTAGTGGGAAATCTCTAGATAGCAATTAGATACCAAAACCTTTGTTTACCGCAACTATGGGTGTCAATCTCATGGGTATTAAACTAAATTTTATTTAAAAAATGAATGAGGCATTGTCGATGTTAACTACTCTACGAGAAAACACATGTTCTCTCGCTTGAGAATTGGGATTTCACTTCTTAATTTCTTGCCTTCAGGCTTCAACTAAGCAAACTATGAATTAAGGCTTGAAGTCAACTTTTGAAAATTCAAAATTTAGAATGTTGAAACATGATGGCCATGTCATGGCATTATGGATTCTTCAATTCCCTTTGATTGTGGCTTATGAAAATGATTTTGAAGTGAGGTTTATATTATGTACATTGAGTGTACTTCATGTTGTGACACGAGGTGCCCCCCACCACCTCTATGTTTCAACATCCGCATTGAAAAGGATAATGTGCAATAGGTTTAAGGGATATATGATCGTATATTAATGAATTTCATTTTAATTGATATAATTAACTTAAACCAAGAGATTATGACATACCTTCACTTTTTGGGGAGATTTTGGTTGTAATTTTGATATGCATGTCGTTTTAAATGCCTCGGGTGAGAGATTGGACATTGGAAACCTTTACTTTGGTATTGGATTCTTGCTTTGGAGTAGAACGAAACTCATGTAGCTTCATGTAGAAAGCCTTCGACCTTTTTGGATGCTTTTGCAAGTTTTATGTTGTAGGTGGAGTCTTTTGTAGGTTCGTGTAGAAGGTCATGATATGGTAATAGTTGTTGGTTCACTTTCTTATATAAATTGGTTATAGGTGGATTATTTTGTAGCTTCTTGTAGAATGCTTGTGTATTCTTTTTGTAGCATAAGTATCTTATAGACTTTTGTAGAAACATGTAAGTCAACATTTCTACATATAGGTCAATAGACTTGAGTATATTATAGACTTTTGTAGACTTTTAGTAGTATTTGTGTAGGTTGCATGTAAAAACATATAGGTAAATACTTTTGTAGTGTCTTGTGAAATATTTGTATGAGTCAAGAATGGTTTGGATGAGTCGTGAAAGGACGTTGTGATGGAAATTATAGATGAATTGGATATGGTTAAGTGAATATAGGTATGTGATAATGGAAATAATATTGGCATAGTGAATTTGTATATGAAATAAATGGGAATGAATGATATGGCCACTAGAATGTAAGAAGTGAGTGTAAATGAATGTATGGAACTAAATTGGTATGTGTAATGAATGAAATGTATGAGTCTTGGATCTATGGAATGTATGGTACTAGAGAAATCAGATGGATGATGACAAGGTAAAGATAATGGGAAAAATTATTGCATATATCTTAAGCTTGTTTGTACACATTTTGAAGATTTGAAAGGGTGAAATGGAAAGTTTCAACATTCCAATAATATTGGATGCACTATAACTTGATTTCTCTATACATTGATTTTGAATCTACACAATGTATTGGTTTTTGTTATTTGATCATTTATATCACCTCAAGCTGAGTTACTTCATGAAGTGTGCACATTAATATTTCTTTGATCTTCTTTTTGAGCTTGGATTAGTTTTCTTCGTGCTTACAAGATGGTCATTTTGTTCTTGTTATATGGTGATATTTCCATTGTCTTCCTTACCTGCTTTGTAGGCCTAGAACATATTATTTTTCATTGGATACTTAAGAATAGAGTTAGAATGCTTATAATACTTGTTACCACAAAATTTAGCACCTTAGTGCAAATCCTTCACAACATGCCAAGACTAGTGGAACATTGGAAATATTACCATTTTCACCTTAACAACAAATTCCCTCTTTTTAGTGAAGGATGTGTCCAACAAAAGGGAGGCTTCCTCAATAAGACTTAATACTCCTAAGGAAAGACACAATCAATTTTATGGCCTCCTAAGTGTCCACCCAAAACACCACGAATAGGAAATATCAAGCATGTTGAAGGCAAGGTGGTTTATTAAAAGTAAATTCTAGATTTGGTTAAAAGAGTACTAAGACCGATTTAGGAAGTTTATCAAGTAACAATATCATTCAAAAAAATCCCCAAACCATTCAAATCTAAAAATTAGCAATGGTTGTTGGAAAGTTTACATAAATGATAGGAAATTACAACAGTAAACAAGTTACAACAACAATACAATTTAACCCTCAAAATAAACTATAAACTGATAGAAAATAGGGATAAATAATGACTAAATATAGGGTTTGATTAAATTTTTAAATATGAAAATTACAAGGTATATAACAGCCAACTAAAACAAGACATATAGCCCTAATTATGCAACAATATAAATTAGTAAGGAAAATTTTATGCAATAAAATGATTTTAGGTCAAACATACAAGAAAACCCTAAGATTTTAGGTCAAGAATACGAAAGAAACCCATAGAATTTTAGGTCAAAATATGCATGAAAACCCTAGATGTCTAGGATTTTTTATGGCTGAAATTCAAATGTAAGCTAAACAAAATCCTAAATTTACCCTAAAACATTAATAAAAAATGAAGTTTTGAATTTTAGATTGACTAGATGGGAGAATACTAGTGCCTACTAATGTTTTTGGGCATATGGGGTCAACTAAGACCTCCCAGCTTGAGAGGATGTAAGTATATCTAGGGTGATATCTAGGTTGTTCACTAAAAACCCTAGAAAATCCACCTAGTACCTTACAAACTTCAAGACAATTCTAGGGAAGATACTCCACTAGTAATCTTCTAAGGGTTTAAATGAATGGATTGTCCAAGAAAAATATGAAGCGAATGCACGACCACCACTAAAGAAGTAAAATTACACTTAATAATAATTCATAAACAAAATCCAACAAGATTTGGAGAGACTACTTACTCAATAAATCATTTTCATCCATAAACCCTAGATATGAAAAGCCATAGAAATTGCAATGTAATCCAAAAAACATCATCCTCAAGAAGGTGCTCTAGTTGTCCATCCATATAAAAATTACAGAAGTCATAGTCAATGAGTAATGTTATCCACAAGTAGAAATGATACAAATGGAAAGTTTTTATTTATTTATATGAGAGATCTAGCACCCTTCTCATTAAAATAACAATATTTTCCTAGAAAAATCCTTAAGAAAACAAAATATACTTTTATCTATTTACAAACCCTAGATATAAGTCCACAATACATAAATAATCCATGATACAAGAGTGGATAGGTCAACAATACTCCCAATGGTTCTCCCAAGATGAAGTAAAATGCTCAAATGCTAAGACATCCTCCTCAACATGTGGAATGACCTCCTCAAAAGGTGTCCCATGACTAGTAAAAAATTTGGCAATAATCATCTCGCGGTAGATTTTCAAAGCACCATAACCATGTCAATTTTTTATTGAATTTTTATTATGACCAAATTTTGTAAATCTCGTGGCCATTATGCATCTAATGGCATTGATATCGCAGAATTATGGTCATTTTGTGAAAACATAACTTCTCCATAAGTTGGCCACCCTCAAAATATGTGAAAAACTAGGTGAAGGGAATCCAAAGTAAAATGTTCCCTCCAAAAGGTGAATTGATTCATCCTCCAAGTGTAAATTCACCTCCAAAAGGTGCAACGTCCCCTCAAAAAGGTGTCATGTCTTCTCATAAGGTTTTAGGTTATCTCAAAGGTGTGGCGTCCTCAAGGAAATCCCAACATCCTTCTAAGAATGTGAAACAACTTCTCTAAAATAGGGGGACAACCTCCATCAACGTGTAAGTATCCCCTCAACATCCTCCAAAGTACCAAGGCTCAATCCAAGTGAGTAACCATGTGAATTACATCGTCCAAGGAGGGGCTCATGTGGTCAAATATATACATCAACTCAAAGGAATGTACACAACTTAAATTCAACATATAAAGTAATTCATGTCAATGTAAAATCCATTAGATAGGTCACATTAAGCATCCTCTTCAAATTTCACACTAGCTCATAAACCTATACAATTTTCCAAGTTTAGGTATGGGAGGATCATCATTAACCCCTATTAGGTGTGCTAGTACCCAGTAAAAGGAACATTTCTCAAAAGACCCATCAAAGAATATATGTAATTATGTATGGTATGGTTTGGGTTTTACATCATGGGTAGTGCCACATTGTCATATGAGGTTATATATTATATTCATCCTCATGAGTGCCTTTGTATGAGGGATCACTTAGGAAATGAGTTGCCCCTTCCTTGGAACTATGTATTTCCAAACCATTATTTTCCTTTTTCTTTATTCATTCAATCTTTTTGGCTTTTTACTTTCATTTGCTAAGTAATTTTTAGGTATGTATTCATTGCATATGACTTAGGGTAATGGCCTCTTAGAAAGGGGGCATAACTCATGATTTTTAATCATTTTCTTGGTTCTTGACTTTGCTTTTACTTTCTTTTCTTTGTTTGATTTGGATTTTGAGTATAGCACTTGAATTTTCCTTTTCTCTTTTTTTTCTATTATATAAAGATGCATCAATCTCGAGCATTATAGCTCCTTCTTATCATGGGATTATTATGCATGAACCAATATGGGTGACATATGAAAACCAACCCAAAATAAGGGATAAAAAAAATGGAAAAGGTGGAGCATGTTATGTATGGATTGGGATATGTACATGTCATCCCTATCAAGCCCCCCCCGGGTAGTATAACTATGCCCAAGAGTGACAACACTTGACTAGGAGATGATGATGACCACCAAGGTGAAACAAGGAAAAAGGTATAAATTCAAAGCATAATGATCCATCATCCAACTCAACCTATGATCACTATTTTCATGTCAAATACATTGAGCATTAACACTTAATATGAAGCATTAAAACAACGTACCTCATGTGTGTCATGCACCATATTGTCTGATGTGAGTGAGTTGAGCATAAAGTGGGAAATTGTATGTGGAGAACCATGAATTTCATCTGTAGGACTGTTGTCTATGATATGAATCATAGGGGGGGATCTCTTGGGAGGAACATCTGTCCTTTGCAACGGGTTGTATATTTTATAAGATAAGTGTTATATTTGTTATGTTGATTTGTGTTAAATGCCGATATATTTTTTGTGCAATTCACACTGAGATATATTTGGTTAATTGATGTAGGAGCATCACCAGCAGGTAGCAAGCGCACGTGGATCTGGAGGACAACTGGACAAGCGCGAGCACATTTCTTGTTGAAATGTTTTGAAGTTTGAAAGCGCCATATAATTAATGGGATAGTTAATAGAGGCGTACTCATATTTATAGAGGAGCATTGTAATCAGACCTTGAGCGTCCCGCTCTTGTCTGAAGTAGATAGAGGCATTTATGCATAAGTTAATGTAGGTAGATAGAATTTAATTCTAGATTACACAGTTTTAGAGCGCAAGAGGGAAACGGGATATAGACACCCTCATTGTATAGTTGTAAGATTATTATGAGCATAGAGCATAGAGAAGAGAGCAGAGAGATGTAGTTGAAAACACCCATGTAAAGAGATTTGAATTAATAGAAAGAGATTCGATTCAAATTCATGGTGTCGTATTTGTTCTTTGTGTATGCATGTTGAATGTTATGCTCATGAATGTTTACTTTTTGTTATACATTTGCTTTATATGCTGTGTATATGATTTCATGCTTTGTGTTTGAAGTCTGAGAGAGAGTAAGGAATGAGTTTCAATTGTTTCTCTATCTGAGCAAGAGTTCCTGCAAGGAGTGCAGTGAAGTTGTCCGCAAAGAGTGCATTGACAAGAGTTCAGAGTTTTATCTCTGAAAGCTCAGGAGGGATAACAATTGTTCTCATTCTCACAGAAGTGAAAATTGAGCACAGGATCCATGAAAGGTGTGTGCAGGCCGAGTAAAGTCTCAGAGTTTGCGAACCTGAGTGAAATTGTTGAGAGACTGTTGTCACAGGGAGTGCATAGAGTCAAGAAGGTTCAATATTTGGAAGTATTGAAGGGTTTCCGCAAGGAGTGCGCGCAGGAATTTTCCCAAAAGGACTTAGAGATTTTCAAGTAAGATCAAGAGGGTTAGTGCCTTCAAGTGTTGAGAGGAGACGTAGCAAGTTTGTGTTACAGGCGGGTAAGTTCCGTGAAGAAGAACTTGTTCAAATTCGCAGAAATTGTCAAGAAGGAAGAGACGGACGGTCGGAATTCTTTGGGAAGAATTCACGAAGTCACAAGAGCTGTCAGATATTGTAGAGAAGCATGTACGTTACAGCGGGCTTTCCTCAAGCGTAAGCTCAGAATAAACTAGAGTCGTTGATCAATATCAACGTGGACCGTTGGATCCACTCCTGAAATTTCATTTTGGGAATTCATGGGTCGAAGGACCGAAGCTTCGATGTTTGGATTTGTGAAATTGCGAAGTCCGAAACCCCGACAAGGCGGAAAGTTTCGTAGTGGGGGCCAGTACTTGGACACGTGATGGAGTCCAAGCATTTCATCATTTTGGAGTTTCGTGAGCAGGAGAACCGAAGGCCTTGTAGTGAGATTCATGAAGTCGCGAAAAGTGAGTAGCGAAGTGGCAAGTGGATCAGAGTCGTCCATCGGAGGAGGACAGGTGGCAAAGATCGAAGGATCTTGCGAACTCGGAGGTTCGTTGGGTGAGAGCCAAAAATTTGGGTGCTCCAGGTCGTGAGTGGTGAAATCGTGAGGAGCGAGGATATCCGTCGGATCTGGTTCAAGGGAGGACCGTTGGATCAGGAACCCCATCGCATTTCACGTCTCGGGGGTTCAGAGGTCGAGAGGAGTTACTTTCGATCGCAAAGGTCGCAAAGTGCCGAGAGCCGAGGCATAGAGGAAACACGTGGCATAAACACGAAGTGGGCCCGGGAAGTAGACCGGTGGACATGCGTCACATATTGGAAGAAGTCAACACCCCGTTGACTCTCACATATCGGGAGTTCATGAAGTAAGAGCACGAGAGTTCAATCTTTGAACTCGTGAAGTGGTGAAAAGTGAGAGGAGCTTGCGGGAAGCCCAGTCGGTGATCACACACCGAGGGTGCTGACAGAGAAGGAGCCACAACCACTTCGTGATCTCGGGTATCGCGAGATTGGAGGGGAAGATTCGGGAGTCACGACTCGTGAACTCGCGAGATTGTGAGCTGCGAAAAGGACCTGTGGATCGATTTGAAGGTAGATTCCAGCAGGGAATCCAAAAGAGTCGATCCGGCTCGAAGGGGTTAAAGAACGATCCTGTGAGCAGATCTCAGTCCAAGGGCCGATAGGTCTGCATCAATTTTGGTATCAGAGCTTGACTCTGTTTGTATACTTCAGACAAGGAAAGCGAGAAAGAAAATCTCAGCCATGCTGCCAAGAAGAAGAGACAAACAAACACCTGATCCGCCAGAGGATAGGGAGGTGTCAAGAGAAAGGGGAAGGCAGGTGCCAAATATATCCATGGCCGAGAAGAAGAGACAAACAAACACTCGATCTGCCAGAGGATAGGGAGGTGTCAAGATAAAGGGGAAGGCAGGTGCCAAATCTAGCCATGGAAAGAGATATACATGATCTACGTGCCAGAGTTGTAGACATGGAAATAAAGCAGAGGCGCGTAGCGGGTGTTGGGGATCTCAGTGAGTCCGAAAGAGAAGATAAAGCTAGACATGGAGAAGAAGAAGTCACAACAGAATATGCATCAAATGAACGATTGATTAGAGCTGTTGCAAGAATGAGTACAAGAGCCAAAATGGACATTCCAGTTTATGAGGGAAACTTGGATGCTGAAGAGCTTCTAGACTGGATTAGAGCTCTGGACAGATATTTTGACTATGAAGATGTCGAAGAAGACAAGAAGGTCAAACATGATATCATGAGACTTAAAGGACATGTAACATTGTGGTGGGATGAGCTACAAGCTGACAGACGCTACCAAGGTAAGAAGAAAATCAAGAGTTGGGATATGATGATTGCAAAGATGAAAGTGAAATTCATTCCCAGAGATTACCAAATTACTATGTTTCGAAGGATGCAGAACTTGAGACAGAAGCTGATGACAGTGAAGGAGTACACTAAAGAGTTCTACAGGATGAACATCAGAGCAGGTCATCGTGAAAGTAATGATGAAAAGGTTGCCAGGTATATGAATGGCCTGAGATACTAAATTCAGGATGAGATGAGCATGATGACCATCTGAATGGTGGAAGATGCTTATCAAATGGATCTAAAGGTGGAAGAGAAGCTGAGCCGAAAACAAGGTCAAAGAGGCTGAGGCAGAAGTCAAGCCAGGGGAAAATCAGTTGTCCAAGATAGAAATCAGAAGCCTAAGGAAGACTGGAAGAAACCTCAACCTCATATTGAGAGAGGTGGAAGCTCACAGAAAGGGAAATATGCTGGACAGAGAAGGCAGTATGTTGATTAGAGGGGAGAGTATGTTGATAACAATATTTTTCCTCGTACTAGAGGTAGAGGAAGAGGTGGAGTGATAAAATTCTTCATGTGCAGAAAGGTCAGACACAAGTCTTATGAATGTCCAGATAAGAAGAAAGAGGAAGGAGAGACTCACATTGCCGAAGCACAAAAGCGAAATGTTGAGGCAGAAGATGTTGAAGGCGGAAGATCGTTGATGATGAAAAAAGTTCTCTTAACGCTAGAGAAGGAGGTGGAGAGTTCGGTCCAAAGGAACAGACTTTTTCGGACTGCTTGCAAGACCAAGGACAGGGTATGCAAGGTCATTGTGGACAGCGGTAGCATAGACAATCTCGTTTCTACAGAGATGGTAGAAAAATTGGAGCTGGAGACGATTGATCATCCAAGCCCATACAGAGTGTCGTGGTTGCAAAAAGGACATAAGGTAAATGTTATTAAACAATGTTTAGTTGAGCTTAAAATAGGAGGGTATAAAGATGAAATACTCTGTGATGTTATTCCTATGGATGTTTATCATCTATTGCTGGGTAGACCATGGCAATATGATAGGAATGTGATTCATGATGGGAGGAAGAACATATACACCCTAGAGAAGAATGGGAGAACTCACATGTTGCTTCCAATCAAGGATAAGGAGGTGAAACCTAAAGTAAGCAACACTGTACTTCTCATGAGTGGGAAGGAACTTCTTATAGAGGTTAAGAAGAAGGAGGAATTGCAATTCATTGTGGTCAAGAAGCCAAAGATTGTTTTAACCAGCACAAGGGTAGATGATTTACCAGAAGAGGTTAAGGAACTACTGTAAGAGTTCGCTGACATAGTAGTGGACGAACTACCTCGTTCATTGCCACCGATTAGAAGTATAAGTCATCAAATTGATCTCATACCTGGAGCTAGTTTGCCAAACAAATCAGCGTACAGATTGATGCCGCAGGAGAATGAAGAGGTCAAAAGACAAGTCCAGGATTTGTTGGACAAAGGTTTGGTCAGAGAAAGCTTGAGTCCATGTGTTGTTCCGACAGTACTCAGTCCAAAGAAAGACGGAGGCTGGAGGATGTGTATTGAATCGAGGGCAATCAACAAAATAACCATCAAGTATAGATTTCCATTGCCAAGGATGGATGATCTGATGGATTGCTTGAGTGGGGCCAAATTTTTTTCAAAGATTGATTTGAAAAGTGGTTATCATCAGATTCGTATGAGAGAAGGTGATGAATGGAAGACAGCCTTCAAGACTAATGAAGGTTTGTATGAATGGCTTGTTATGTCGTTTGGCTTAACAAACGCACCAAGTACTTTCATGAGATTGATTAATGAAGTCCTAAAAAAATTCATCAGGAAATTTGTCATTGTGTATCTTGATGACATACTGATTTTCAGTAAAACAAAGGCAGAGCATCTAAAACATTTGGCTACAATGATGAAGAGGTTACAACAAGAGAATTTGTTGATAAACATGAAGAAATCCTCATTCATGCAGACAGAGCTCATTTATTTGGGGTTTGTTATTTCTGCAGATAAGTTGAGAATGGATCTAGATAAAGTGGAGGTGATTAAGAATTGGCCATCACCAAAGAATATCTTTGAAGTTCGAAGTTTTCACGGATTGGCTAGTTTCTACAGGAAGTTCATCAGGAATTTTAGTGGAATTAGTGCACCGATGATGGACACAGTGAATAAGAGACACAAGTATTTTCATTGGACGGAAGAGACTGAGAAAAGTTTTAATTTGTTGAAAAAGAAAATCACGGAACAACCAATTTTGGTGTTGTCGGATTTTAAAAAGACATTTCAGGTAAAATGTGATGCAAGTGGATTTGCAATAGGGGCAGTCTTGAGTCAAGAAGACAGACCGATAGCATACTTCAATGAGAAGCTGAATGAAGCGAAAGTGAAATACTCCACTTATGATAAGGAGTTCTATGCTATTATTCAGGCATTGAAGAAATGGAGACATTACTTAATCCCGAAGGAGTTTGTCTTGTATAGTGATAATCATGCATTGCAATTTGTGACTCAACAGGAGAAGTTGAATCAAAGACATGTTAAATGGGTTGAATACATGCAGACCTTTACTTTTGTAATTAAGCATATTTCTGGAACTGCTAACAAAGTTGTTGATGCTTTGAGTAGGAAATGTTTGTTGTTGTAAGAGTTCAGAGTCAAAACATTGGGTTTTGATGATCTCAGGGACATGTACAGAGATGATCCAGATTTTAAAGAGGTGTATGGAGCAGCTGAGAATCCAATTCTCAGGGACAGAAGCCAATGGGCAGAATACATGATCCAGGAAGGATTATTGTTTAAAGGTAATCAACTTTGTATTCCAAAATGCTCCATGAGGGAGAATTTGCTAAAGGAGAAACATAGTGGAGGATTGGTCGGGCATTTCGGTCATGATAAGACATTCTCATAGCTAAACGAGTCATATTTTTGGCCAAGAATGAGAGCAGATGTCAAAATATTTGTGGACAGATGCAGAATTTGTCAGCATTCAAAAGGAAAGAGGAAGAATGCAGGTTTTTATCAACCATTACCCATACCTGAGAGGCCGTGGGATGCAGTCAGCATGGACTTCATATTGGGGTTGCCAATAACACAAAGAGGGTTTGACTCAATATTTGTGGTGGTGGATAGATTTACCAAAATGGCACATTTCATTCCATGTCAGAAAACCAGTGACGCAACTCACATTGCGAACCTGTTTTTCAAAGAAGTCGTTTGACTTCATGGTTTACCAAGGAGCATAGTTTCGGATCGAGACACTAAGTTCGTAGGACACTTCTAGAGAACCTTATGGAAGAAGTTTGGAACAAAATTTTTGTTTAGTTCATCTTATCATACTCAGATGGATGGATAGTCAAAAGTCGTGAATAGGAGTTTGGGAGACTTGCTGAGAAGCTTGGTGACAAAACACCACAGCCAGTGGGACAACATATTACCATAGGCGGAGTTTTCTTATAACGATTCAATCAACAGAAGCATGGGACATAGTCCATTTTAGATAGTTTATGGCATGCATCCGAGAGGAGTTTCTGAGCTGAGGGATTCAGAATAGACTGCGACTAGGAGCACTAGTGCAGAATATTTCGCAGAGGCGATGAAGGAACTTCATAGCCAGGTGAAGGAGCGATTGCAGAATTAGAACCAAGAATATAAGCGGAGAGAAGATCAACACAGAAGACAACTTCAATTTGAGGTTGGTGATTTGATTCTGGCACATCTTAGAAAGGAAAGGTTCCCGAGAGGAACATATAATAAACTGAAAATGAAGAAAATCGGACCATGTAAGGTCTTGAAGAAATTTGGGGCGAACGCATATGAGATTGAATTACCCGATGGGATTGGAATTTCTCCGATATTCAATGTCTCAGATTTGTACCCATACAAAGCTGGAGAAGAAGCAGGTAATGAACAACCAAAGGTTCAGTGGACTAAACAAATGCCAGTTGTAGAGAAGCTACAGATGGAAAGCATACTGGACAAAAGAGTTAGTAAGAAGAGAAGAAGAAAATAATATTTTGAATACTTGGTCAAGTGGAAGGGCCATCCAGTTGAAGATGCCAGCTGGGAGAACGAAGAAAAAATCCAGAAGCATGGACAGACTGTGCACGAGCTCATGGATAGTAGCCCATGAAAATTTTCAAGCGAGGGAGTATGATGCAGGAGCATCGCCAGCAGGTAGCAAGCGTGCGTGGATGTGGAGGACAGCTGGACAAGCGCCAACACATTTCTTGTTGAAATGTTTTGAAGTTTGAAAGCGCCATATAATTAATGGGATAGTTAATAGAGGCATACTCACATTTATGGAGGAGCATTGTAATCAGACCTTGAGCGTCCCGCTCTCGTCTGAAGTAGATAGAGGCATTTATGCATAAGTTAATGTAGGTAGATAGAATTTAATTCTAGATTAGACAGTTTTAGAGCGCAAGAGGGAAACGGGATATAGACACCCTCATTGTATAGTTGTAAGATTATTATGAGCATAGAGCATAGAGAAGAGAGAAGAGAATTGTAGTTGAAAACACCCATGTAAAGAGATTTGAATTAATATAAAGAGCTTCGATTCAAATTCATGGTGTCGTATTTGTTCTCTGTGTATGCATGTTGAATGTTATGCTCATGAATGTTTACTTTCTGTTATACATTTGCTTTATATGCTGTGTATATGATTTCATGCTTTGTGTTTGAAGTCTGAGAGAGAGTAAGGAATGAGTTTCAATTGTTTCTCTATCTGAGCAAGAGTTCCTGCAAGGAGTGCAGTGAAGTTGTCCACAAGGAGTGCGTTGACAAGAGTTCATAGTTTTATCTCTGAAAGCTCAGGAGGGATAACAATTGTTCTCATTCTCACAGAAGTGCAAGTTGAGCACAGGAGTCGTGCAAGGTGTGCACAGGCTGAGTAAAGTCTCAGAGTTTGCGAACCTGAGTGAAATTGTTGAGAAACTACTGTCGCAGGGAGTGCACAGAGTCGAGGAGGTTCAATATTTGGAATTATTGAAGGGTTGTCGCAAGGAGTGCACGCAGGAATTTTCCCAAAAGGACTTGGAGATTTTCAAGTAAGCTCAGGAGGGTTAGTGCCTTCAAGTGTTGAGAGGAGATGTAGCAAGTTTGTGTTATAGGTGGGTAAGTTCCGTGAAGAATAACTTGTTCAAATTCGCAGGAATCGTCAAGAAGGAAGAGATGGACAGTCGAAATTCTTTGGGAAGAATTCACGAAGTCACAAGAGCCATTAGATCTTGCAGAGAAGCAAGTATGTTACGACGGGATTTCCTCAAGTGTAAGATTAGAAGAAACTAGAGTTGTTGATCAAGATCAACGTGGACCATTGGATCCACTCCTAAAAGTTCATTTCGGGAATTCGTGAGTCGAAGGACCGAAGCTTCGACATTTGGATTCGCGAAATTGTGAAGTCTGAAACCCCGACAAGGTGAAAAGTTTCATAGTGGGGGCCAGTACTTGGACACGTGCTGGAGTCCAAGCATTTCGACATTTCGGAGTTTCATGAGCAGGAGAACCGAAGGCCTTGTAGCAAGATTCGCGAAGTCGCGAAAAGCGAGTAGCGAAGTGGCGAGTGGATCAGAGTTGTCCATTGGAGGAGGACAGGTGGCAAAGATCGAAGGATCTCACAAACTCAGAGGTTCACTGGGTGAGAGCCAAAAACTTGGGTGCTCCAGGTCGCGAGTGGTGAAATCACGAGGAGCGAGGATATCCATCGGATCCGGTTCACGGGAGGATCGTTGGATCAGGAACCCCATCACATTTCGCGTCTCGGCGGTTCGGAGGTCGAGAGGAGTTACTTTCGATCACCAAGGTCATGAAGTGCCGAGAGCCGAGGCACAGAGGAAACACGTGGCAGAAACACGAAGTGGGATCAGAAAGTAGACTGGTGGACACGCGTCACGTATTGGAAGAAGTCAACACCCCATTGACTCTCGCATATCGGGAGTTCATGAAGTAAGAGTGCGAGAGTTCAATCTTTGAATTCGCGAAGTGGCAAAAAGCGAGAGGAGCTTGTGGGAAGCCCATTCGGTGGTCACACACCGAGAGTGCTGATAGAGAAGGAGCCACAACCACTTCGCGATCTCAGGTATCGTGAGATTGTAGGGGAAGAGTCGGGAGTCATGACTCGCGAACTCGCGAGATTGCGAGCTGCAAAAAGGACCTGTAGATCGATTTGAAGGTAGATTCCAGTAGGTAATCTGAAAGAGCCGATCCGGCTTGAAGGGGTTAAAGAACGATCCTGTGAGCAGATCTCGGTCTAAGGGCCGATAGTTCTGCATCATTAATGTTACTTGCTATGCGTATATTGATGCACATGAATATCTGTTTGTATGGTTGAATGCTACTATAGAGGTTTAATTGTTGTTGCATACAATACAAGTAAGTATATTTACATTTTTATTGAGTATGGACAACCGAATTAACTTGAATGTCATGATGTGTGTTACTTTTCACATTTGATTTAGTATCAAAGATTTTTATTAGGTCGTTTTAGCAGTGGCATGACCCAGTTGGGGGATGAGTACGTTATAGAGTGGTATCAAAGATTTTGTTTCAATAGTGGACCCGTATGGGCGAAGAACCAGTGCCAATTTGGATAAATTCTTTGTTACATACTTTGGTCTGAGCAAATTGGGGAAAACAATGGAAAACCATAGTGAAAATCTCCAAATTCATGGAAAAAATCGAGATTTAGTTTCCTTGGAAATGTCTGAGATGTTTAATGTTGTCGATTGGCTGGATTGAAAACTTAAATTCAACCTGCAAGGTTGAAGATTCACATTTTAATGGAGTCTGACAAAGCAAGGAGTGCAACAAATCGACGGTCGAGATCTTACTTGATCTTGAGATAAATGTCCTAGATTCGTTGTGATAAAATTTAAAAATTTCTAATGTTTCTTTGTTTGGAAAGGTTTCCAGATCGACGACCGATATTAAATTACGGTGGTTGGAAAAGGAAACAGATCAATGGCCTAGATTCGTCAGGGAATTTGGTCAAAGTTTCTAAGTGTCAAAATTAGCCAACAAAATTCGTCGATGGTCGATGATCGAGCATCAGCAAATTTTAGCAAATTATTGGAAAATCGACGACTGAGATCATTTTGAGATATAATATCAATGGCCCAGATTCATATGGGTTTTCATCAAAAAATTCTAAGTGTTGGAGTTCACCAACAGAAATCATCGATGGTCGATGATCGGGGATCGACAAAACTGGCGAGAATTTTCATCTGTTCAAAGGAAATCTTCGATCTTCAATGATCGATGATCGAGCATTGATAGATTTGACAAGATGTTTTAAGTTTTCCAAGAGAAATGGTCAATCATTGATGGCTGATGATCGAGCATTGGTAGATTTAGTTGAGTTTTTTAAGTTTTCCAAGAGAAGTGGTTGATCATCGATTAAGGAAAAGATGATGATGGCATCATCATCCATGTATCATGCCATGATAACATCCACGAGCCATGCCACGTTGGCCAAGTTGATATCTCGAGGTGACATGTCATGCCACATCAACATCTATGTGTCATGCCACATCAACATCTATGTGTCATGCCACGTCAACAAAGAGATGTTTCATGGTTGATGATCGATGTCGAGGAGATTTGCAAGCAGTTTTGGTTTGCTAAGTGAATTCTCTGATGGTCGATGATCAAGCGTCAGAGAGATTCGCGAGCAGTTCTGGTTCATGAAGAGAAACGGTCGATGGTCAATGATTGGGCGTCATGGAGATCGATGGGAAAGTTTGGTTTACAATAATAAATTTTCGATCGTCGGCAAAGAGAAGACCAATGGTATAGAATTCCCCCAATTTAATATCGATGGTTCAATTTGAAAATGTTGTTACAAGAGTAAAACAGTGAAATTTTTAAGAATTTTTGGGCTTTTTAAAGGTCACAAACTTCCAGAGCGATTTTGAGGCCCTAAACGACATTTTTAGGAAATTGAAACCCACAAGAACAAAGTGTATTGAGGTACACTATGTCTTTGCAAATTAAATGAAATAACTCAGAGAGATAATTACAATAAGCTATTACGGGAGCAAACAGAGCTTGTATGAGAAAGTTATGAATAAAACAGTCGAGGTAAAATTTCGGCACTGAATTACTTTCAGAGAGAATAACTCCTTACTTAGAAGTTTGTTTGAGGTACAGGATCAGCAAAATGTGGAAATATTATGAGCCATAGAAGACAACCATGGAGTCAGATCTGGGATATAGGTATGTGAAAATGTGCAAGAAGAGAAATAAAACACCTGCAACATACAAGGATAAATTGGGAAAAATAGTCAAAACTTCTTTGGACCGTAACTTTCAACTCGAAGCTTGGATTTGAACAAATATATAGTTTCTTGAAATGTCTTGGGGAGGAGAAGACGTTTATCCACCCAAATAATTTATTTGGGCAATAAAATTACCGAGAAGTGATAAAAGATATTTTTGTAGCAATAAAAGAGTGGATATTGCAACTTGTAAATGTTCTAATGTTTCACTAAAAAATCAGAATCAGGCATGGGTACATCCATCGTAAAAAAAATTCAGAGAAGAATGCATTTAAGAAATCACATTTTGGAATAGTTCATTAATATTCTTCATAATTTGAAATGAAGAATGGCATGTAACCTAATTAATAAATATTTTTCAATATGCTTAATTATAACAACAACTATTGCATGAACATTCTTGTCGAATTTGTACTCCTCGGCTAGACCTTTCCAACAATGTATCAAGCACCCCAAACAAAGATCTTAAGGAAAAGTTACACCCTAGGGAAGTTGACGTATCAACTACCCCCATCGGGGCCCACAAACCTTTTGTTGTTTCATCTCCCAAGGTTAGGGTTTTGGATATTTAGGGTTTTCTCATTTATGTTTCATGTTAAAAATGCCTTTGGAGCCTCATTCTACTCATCTTATTTTGAATGAGTTTATCCATCACATCTCTTCTCAGAGATAAGTTGCCACCATTCAAACAAGCTTGCTTTAGTCTGCATTTTTACAGTTTCAACATATTCTCTTTATTAATAGAAGTGAATTTTTATTGTATCTATGTGTGTTTCTTTGTTATACACTTGTATTTCATTTTGTTCCATTTATAAATCCAAATCACCATAGATGAAGAATAAGTACCTCTTTTGGCCATTGGACATAGATTAAAGATATACAAGAAGCCACTATCAAAAGAGGATTTTACTATTAGGCTTTAGGGTCAACAAGTAGATTTGACTGCAAGTAGTAGTGATTTCAAATCAGACTGAAATATATATATATGAAAAAATTCCTATGATGAAAACTTCCTCCGAGACATCTAGGTTAGGTCTTTGCTTAAAACATATTTTAAGGAAATTCTATATCTGTAGAAAAAAAATAAAGTAAAAATATATAATAATAACCCTTCATGGTTAAAATCTTCTTAAGGAATTATGTAATGTCCCCAGCCACCACCAATAGGTTAGGCAACACTATCTAACGATTGTATCTTTGCTTCTCTTCTCTAATGCTCGAATATATATATATATATATATATATATATATATATATATATATATATATATATATATATATATATATATAATGCAATTTTAACAAAACATAAACATTATGCTCATACATATATTAATGCTGAAGCGACAATAACACATACAAATTAACAGTTGATTTGCATTATGCTTTCACACAACATAATGCAAAGATAACAGTAAAATCATACATACAGTATTCACAGTAAAAACCCATAAATGTAACAACATATATAGGCAATACTCATCATTATAGAATGTACAAATACACATCATGTAAACCAACAGAGGATTGGTACTTATATTTTGTTTGAAGTACACCAACTGCGTCCAGACCTTCCACAAACCTCACAGCCTTAGACCACATTGTTCATCACTCTCAATAGTGGGTCACCCTTGAGCTGGGACTAAACTCCATCGGGCAAGGGATCCCTAGGCTAGGTAGGGACAACAAGGAGTTTCATAGTACAACATGAAGGATTTCCTCCAAGGAGCCACTTATGCCCACAACTCACAGACTCCCATTCCCCACATGCATGTCCCACCCTAGGAGTGTACACCTTCACTATCACATAGTCCATCGGCTACTACACCTCCCTTTCCTTGGGCTTCAACAACAGGTCAGATCAGGAATTATCAGAGCTATGTAGTTGCTACTAGAATCCTTCCAGGATAAATCACTTCCCCAACACACTCTCTCACCTAAAGAGAGTTTCTCACAGGCCTGACAACCTGCTTCTCCTATCCACAGGCCTGACAACCTGCTTCTTCACTCTCGCTCCTCAACACATGGGCATGGATGGAAAAACCGACAATTGGACGTGGGGAAATGGTAATGATAGAGAAATATGCAGGCCACCCGTAGGTTACAGGTATCGCAAGGGTATCAATTCGAGATTGTAGCATAGGTTCAAGGTGGTTGAGGAATTCAACAATGGCGAACACAAATGACTAACTTCGTGCTTTCTCAGTGTATTCATGAATGGGGAAAAACCATGGCCAGAAGGGAGAGAATGGTGAGAATTATTCGAATGGTGAGCATCCCTCAAGACTGGTGAGAGTGCCCCCATAAAACTGCATGCATTTTGGATGACACTTGGCTCTCCAGGAGCACATTCCCCCCCACTTGGAACTTGTTCCCCTCCCTAAAGGAACTTAGGATAAATTAATATCCCCTTTACAACTTTTAGAATAATAATTATATATTATTCTCTTGGGTTTAAACTCTTAATATTATCCCTTTTCCTCAATCTCTTAGCCTCCTCCCTTGCCCAACCTAGTGGAGCATATTCCCCCATACTCTTTCTTCATGGTCAGTCTACACGCAACAATTTTTTTATATTAATAATATGAATATTTACATGTACAAAATAGGCTCCTAGCCTTTAACATCTAGGCTCTCTGGCCTAATAAGCACATAGGTTTCCTTGCTTATAACACTTGGCTCACTAGCCTACAAAACATGTTACAATTCATAGTTACAATTGAGGCTTGGCCTTGGGATATTACAATCCCCTCCCCTTGTTTTTTCATTGTCCTTAGTGCAACTCATTTACACAACATCCACAAGATTTTCAAAATCTTCAAAAAGATGTGGGTATTCTGCCTGCATAGCATCTTCATGCTCCCATGTTGCGTCCTCAGGACCGTACCAGGTCCACTAGACCTTTACAAGCCCTATGGCTCAATTCCAGAGCTACTTATTCTTCCGGTCCAGTATGTGCACCGAGTGCACTTGTAAAGCGCCTTCTTGCTCCACCTGAATCACATTCCAATCAATCACATGATTAGCATCGGGTATATATTTCTTGAGCAAGGAGACATGAAATACATTATGAATAGTCATGCATGTTGGTAATGCAATAAGATAAGCTAATGGTCCAATTCTTTTTATAATTTCAAACGATCCACAATATCTGGTTGCCAACTTGGAACAGTTCCCCGACTTCAGGGAACTTCTATTGGATTTCACCTTCAAGAAACCATGATCAACCACTTTAAATTCCTAGTGAGTTATGTTCTTGTCAACATAGCTTTTCTTCCTGTCTTGGGCAGCCTTCAAATTCAGTTTAATCTTCAACATTTTCTCTTCCATTTCCTTGATAAACTCTGGCCCAACCACTGCTCTATCATCTAGGTTGTCCCAGCTTACTAGGGTGTTTCACTTTCTTCCATAAAGTGCCTCAAATGGGCTAATCTTTAGTGATGTTTGAGACCCATTGTTGTAAGCAAACTCTACCAAGTGTAGGTAGTCTTCCCATCTGGATGGTTTGTCCATCACATACATTCTTAACATATCTTCTATCACTTGATTAACTCTTTATGTTTTTCCATCAGACTCGGGATGATAAGCTGTGCTGAAGTTCAAATTTGTTCCGAACCCTTTGAATAATCCTTTCCAAAAATTTGAGGTAAACTTTGGGTCTCTGTCAGACACAATTGTCTTGGGTATGCCATGCAAGTGTGCTACTTCCCTCACATAAATATCAACAACATTAGTTTCCTTGTGAGTAGTCTTCAATGGAATAAAATGGGCAGCTTTAGTAAGCATATCCACCACTACCATGATGGAATCATGTTGCTTGATTGATCTGGGTAATCCTGTGATGAAATACATTGTCACCACTTCCCACTTCCACTCAGGGATGGGTAATGGTTGTAGAAACCCAACTGGGTGTCTATGGTCAGCTTTGACCCTTTGACACTCCATACATGTGGTGATGTACCCTGTAATTTATTTCTTCATGTCTGGCCAATAATATTGGCTCTTGACTGCTGAAACTATTTTTTGATATCCAAAGTGCCCTGCATAAGGCACATTATGCATTTCTTTTAAAACGACACTCCTCAATTCAAGAGAATTGGGTACATAAGCTATGTTTATGTACAAGAGAATTCCATCAATTCCCAATTCATAATCTTCATCTTTCTGCTACATTTTACCTTGCTGCAATTTAGTTACTAATTCCTTGTACTGCAAATCAACTTTTGCAGCCTCAGAAATTATGCCTTTAATATCCTTCTGATACATGCTAATGGTTGTAGCATGCAGTTCATGCACTCTCTTGTTGAGTGCATCAACCACTTTTTTCTCCTTTCCTTTGATGTTCTCGATATCAAAGTCATACTTAGAGAGGAATTCCAACCATCTACTCTACCTAGCATTAAAAGTAGGTTGGTCAAACAAATATTTCATACCATTATGGTATGTTCTCAGCTCAAACCTCTTTCCCATGAGGTAGTTTCTCCATTTATTTAAAGCGTGCACTATGTCCGCTAACTCCAAATCATGAGTGGCATAGATCCTTTCATGCTCTTTCAATTTCTTGGATTCGAAACATATCACAAATCCATTCTGACTAAGGACTCCACCAAGTCCTTATTTGCACGCATCTGTGCAAACCAAAATTTTTTCATTCGGATCAACAATCTGTAGAATTGGAGCACTGGTTAACAACTTCTTCAATTGTTGGAAGCTCATCTCAAACTTTGTTGTCCATTGAAACTTCTTCCCCTTCCTTTGCAAGGAAGTGATGGGATGAGTTATTCTTGAAAACCATGCAATGAACCTTCTGTACTAGCCAGCTAGACCCATGAAGGATATGAATTCTGTCACATTCTTAGGTGTTGACCACCCTTTAACGGATTCAATCTTTTTGGGGTCTACTACTATCCCTTCTTCAGATATGATATGCCCCAAATAGTGAATTCTGGTTTGATAAAATGAGCACTTGCTCAATTTTGCATACTGTTGATGCTCTCTTAGCACTTGTAACACCATCCTCAAACGATGCTCATGTTCATCTTCCGACTTGGAATATAGAAGGATGTCATCCAAAAAGACAATGACAAACTTGTCTACATATTCTCGGAAAGCACCATTCATTAAGCACATGAAAACAACTAGTGCCTTTGATAACCCAAATGGCACCACTTTGTTAACTCATAATGACCATACCTTGTCCTGAAGGTGGTCTTGTTGATGTCTTCCTCTTTAATCCTTACCTAATCATATCCTGACCTGAGATCTATCTTTGAAAATATCCTTGCATCCTTCAATTGATCAGAGAGATCATAAGTCCTTGATAGAGGATACTTGTTCTTTATAGTCACTTTGTTCAACTGTCTGAAATCAATGCACAATATCAAGGTCCCATATTTATTCTTCAAAAATAACACTAGGGCACCCCAAGGTGACACTCTTGGGTGTATGTACCCCTTATTTAAAATATATTCAAGCTGCATTTGCAGTTCTTTCATTTCTGGTGTGCTCATTCTGTAAGGATTCTTTGATACTAGAGCTTCTCCAGGCATTAAATTTATAGATAAATCAATATCTCTCTTTGGTGGTAGTCCTTGTACCTCCTTGAACACATCTTCAAAATATTCCAGGACTGCATGATCCTCCAGATTTGGCACCTTATCCTTAGATTCTTATTCCACATGGGCTACAAATATTTGATAGCCCTTCATGTAACACTTATTCAACTGCATTGTTGAGATTTCTCGGACAGTAACTGCCCTGGGAATTCCTTGGACTACTTTTCTATTTCCTTCCTCATCCAAGAAAGTGAATGCCTTGTTATGACAGTCTAATATGGTATGGTGTTGTTCCAACCAATCCATACCAATTAGGAAATCATATGATACCAAAGGAAATACGTTCAAATCTTCCTTGGTACTCAGTCCATTCATGCCCACTGGACATGATTTAACCAACTCAACAACCTTCCTCTTAGCTCTTGTAGACAGTTGTACCAACCAATATTTCTCATGCTTTCTTCTTGGAAATTAAAATATTTCCACTACCTTAGGATCTATATAACAATGACTATCCCCTGAGTCTATTAAAATAGTAAAGGCATGGTTATTGATCATACCTTCAACTTCAATCATGTGTGATTGAAACTCAGCTTGGTTGTTGTCCAAGGCTGCATAGATCCTTGGTACTCTTCTACCCATGTCCTCCACTATTTCTTCTTGTTGAACATTATGAACAACTCTCACCCTGTCCTTTTTGTGAGGGAAATATCTATACCTATGATCTCCATTACAGCCCCAACATTGCATAGGTGTATGCCTTGGCCTTTTCCCACCTACTTCATCCATCCTGGGCTCCCTCAAAATTGGTTTTCCTTGAGGACTATTTATGAAAAATGGTGGATTCTTTCCCTTCTGCCTCTATTCCTTCTTGAACTTCCTCTTGTCTTCCCAAGCTCTTTGGAAAGTAGATTTTCCCCTATGCTGATCATATAAGAATTTTGGTGTCCTTATAGTTTCTTCCATAGTCTTGGGATCACCATATTGGATTTTTTCACTCATAAAAGATGGCATCCCACTCAGGTACCTTTGAATCTTGACTGTCTCCTCCTTAATCAAAGGGACGTATTTCAATAGCTCTAGAAATCTCCTTTCATATTCATCTATAATCATGCTGCCCAATTTGAGTTCAAAGAAATCTTTCATGTTTTTGTCATAGTATCTCTCGGTTAAGTACTTCTTTTCAAAATGTTTCTTGAATTCCTTTCAAGTCACATTTTTCTCCCTGAGGCGTTGTACTTGCACCAATTGATCCCACCATATGGATGCCTTTCCTTTCAAATGGTAGATAGAAATTCTTCCCTCTGCATGAGAAGAATATTTTTGCAATTGGAAGTACTTCCTCATGCCTAGGCATGTCTCAACATCTTCATCCTTCTTATGTTCTCCATAAAAAGTAGGAGGTTTGATCTTATTCATTTCACCCTTCTGTTCATCCACTCCAGACCTCCTATGTTTGCTGATAGAGGATGGACTTGAGCCATTGTGTGCTTTCCTATGGGAATGCTTTTGGGAGCGTTGGTTATGTCTTCTACCACTTCTTCCTTTTCTTTCCTCATGAGGGGACCTGTGGATCCCTGATTTGTTGGATCCACTTTCCTTATCCAACTTCTTTTCAATTATTTCTAGGCTCTGCATTAACTTCATATTGAATTCTTCTTGTTTCTCCTTGGCTCTCTTAAGCATTTCGTTATCTTCCTAGTGAATTTGGACATCCTTTTGCAAATTTTTAATGATGTTCATCATGCTCACTTCTTTATATATTTCTTCTCCATGCCCATTAGAGTTTGTTCCTTCAACTCCCAAATGTACATCCATTCCTCTAAATTCATCCTTCGAACTCTAAGCATCCTTTTCCTCCTCCATTTCTCTGCACTATGTAGCAATCCTGTCTGGTTCTGCCAATTGCTAACTCTGCAAAATTTCCAGTCAACCAAATTTTTGTCAGGCTATTAATCTTAATAATTTTCCAGAATAACATAAACCAATCTAATTCAACAAAAGAATATCAGATTCCATTTTCTATGGGTCTTGGTCGATCAAGAACTCCCACGGCTCTATATCCGATCCCTACTATGTTCTGCAATAATTTTTGGGCACTAGCCCCTTTTCCTTCAGCCCTTAATTCGCATGTGACCAAGTGTTAATAGTTGGGTGCTTATCCAGAGACTTGAAACTTCAGGGCTCTAGAGCTTTGGAGGTTTCCCTTTTTTCACATCACAAACATCATAGAACATTGAATTGGTGAACTTGCGAAGGATGGTTGATCTACGGTCCACATTCCCTGTTCATATGTACGGTGGATAGGAGCTCCGGGACTCCGGGCTTCGGCGATTTCCAAAGCACATCACCACAAATCTCCCGGAGTGTCGAATTGGAAAAATCGCGAAGTGGGGTGGATCAATAGTCCATGGATTCCTAGCATCCTATGACTGATATTTACTACAGAACTTTGAGCTTTGAGAGTTTTGGACTAACCACGCTCTCAATTTTTCCGAAGTGCCAAGTCTTCGGACTGCTGCATATGTTTCCAAGTGTCATTTCTCGATCAACAGTCGAGATTAACTCTGGCCCTCCGAATTCAAGGCTCCACAACTTCGGAGCTTTGGGGTTCCGGAACTTTGGAGGATTTCACATCTTCACACCCAAAAACTCTCAACCACGAATCTCTGAATACTTCCACCTCACCCCCGATGGCGTTATCATGTCATGTCACTTCGGCGCTACGAGACTTCGGGGATTTCTTCCTTTCACTAAATCATGAACCATTTATTCCAGAGTGCCAAGTCTCTGGGCTTCACGATCTGGAACAACGCGTCCTCTGTGACCATCAAAGTCCCACTAACCATGCTCAAGAAGAGTGACACATGGTGGAATACTAGAAGCGAACACGTGGCCCAATCAGACGGGTGAAACGTGTCACATTCTAATTGGCATTTCAATCATTGTAAGTACATGACTCACTGCCATGTGGCATGCATCTTGTGTGTCCATGTCATCTCAGTGATGTCAGCAAGCCACATCACTTCGGGACTTCGGGCTTCGGAAGATTTTACACTTGCATTCCTCAAATCTCCCGAACTTCAAACTTTTGAACTACTTTACCTTTCGGGTTCCACATGGTACAACTGTAAGAAATTAAGGTGGTGGCACATGGCATGTCTAGGAAGGGTCCACATCACCCCAAGTGATGTCATCATGCCACGCCACTTCGGGACTTCGGGATATTCCACACTAGCTCACTCCAATTCTCCCGAACGTCGAACGCCGAATAAGTTGATCTTGTGACATGCATATCCTTTAATGAATGGTTCAAATGAACTCCTGACTTAGAGACTTTGGGATTTTTCAATCTATTCACACCTTGTTTCTCCTGAACGTCGAATTACTAAACAAGTCAATCTGCTGACACATGTCCCTTTCAACGAACGGCCTGGATTTACTCAAAACTTCGGGACTTCAGGAGTTTTCACATCAACACACTTTGTTTCTCCTAAATGTTGAATTCCCAAACAATCTGATCTACCGACACATGTCCCTTTTGATGAATGGTCTGGATTAAATCTAGACTTTGGGACTTCGAGGATTTTCACTCTAGCACACTCCATTTCTCCTAAAGTGTTGAACTATTGTCTACGGCTCACAACCACTTGCATGCAAATATGATGGTTGAGATTTGCTTTGCACCACTATGCCTTACCTTCTGTTCTTGGCTTGATCTAACAATTATGATCTGTCTTCGACCAATCCAACGATCAAGCACTTCTCCCCAGATCTACGGTGTATATCCACTCTGGGACTTCGGAACTTCGGGCTTTGGCCCCTTTTTCTTTCTAACACATAAACTTTATCGAAGTCACGAAGTCCGAAGTACTTAGGGGTTAACTTTCCTGTACTCTTTTCCCAGATATTAAGGTTGTGAAGGGTCTGCCTTCTCCCGAATAGATCCTACATCCCAACACCATGGTTGTTGTGGCTTCTTTCTATGTTTCCATTCCATAAACTGTTATACTTCCTTCTCTTCTGAACGCATTCCTAGTGTTCACACGATGCCTTATTGGCACTCAGGGACAATCTCAGGTTCATATTTTTTCCCTCTCGACAACAATTCTCTCCGAAACCTTTGTTCTGTTAACCACTTACACGACCCATCCAAGTTCAGTGTTGAAACCATGGGCTCTAATACCATTTTGTAATGTCCCCAGCCACCACCAACAAACCGAGCAACACTACCTAACGAATGTATCTTTGCTTCTCTTCTCTGATGCTCAAATATATATATATATAATGCAATTTTAACCAAACATAAACATTTTGTTCATACATAGATTAATGTGGAAGCGACAATAACACATACAAATTAACAGTTGATTTACATTCTGCTATCACACAACATAATGAAAAGATAACAGTAAAAGCATACATACATTATTCACAGGCAAAACCCAAAAATGTAACAGCATATATAGGCAATACTCCTCATTATAGCATGTACAAATACAAAACATGTAAACCAACAGAGGATGGGTAATTATCTTTTATTTGAAGTACAACAACTGCATGTAGACCTTCCATGAACCTCCCAGCCTTAGACCACGCTTCTCATCACTCTCAGCAGTGGGTCACCCTCGAGATGGGACTAAACTCCATTGGGTAAGGGATTCCTAGGCTAGGCAGGGACAACAGGAAGTTGCACAGTACATCAAGAAGGATTTCCTCCAAGGATCCACTTACGCCCACAACTCACAGAATATAATTCCACACATGCCTACCCCACCCTAGGAGTGTACACCTTCACTGTCACACAGTCCATCGACTTCTACACCTCCCTTTCCTTGGGCTTCAGCAACAGGTCGGATCAGGAATTCTCAGAGCTCTGTAGATGCTACTAGACTCCCTCTAGGAGAACTCACTTCCCCAGCACACTCTCTCACCTAGAGAGAGTTGCTCACATGCTTGACAACCTGCTTCTTCTATCCATGGATCTGACAACCCTCTTCTTCACTCCCACTCCTCAACACACAGGCATGGATGGCAACAACAACAACTGGAAATGGAGAAACGGTAATGACAGAGAAATATGCAGGCAACCTGCAGGTTATGGGTGTTGCAAGGGTATCAATTCGGGCTTGTAGAAGAGGTTCAGGGTGGTTGAGGAATTCAACAATGGTGGACACAAATGACTAACTGCATTCTTTCTCAGTGTATGTGTGAATGGGGCAAAACCATGGCCAGAAGGGAGAGAATGGTGAGAATTATCTGAATGGTTAGCATCCCCTGAGACTGGTGAGAGCGCCCCCATAAAAATGCATGCAGTTTGTATGACACTTGGCTCTCCATGAGCATGTTTTACCCCCACTTGGAACCCATTCCCCTCCCTAAAGGAACTTAGGATAAATTAATATCCTCTTTACAACTTTTAGAATAATAATTATATATTATTCTCTTGGGTTTAAGCTCTTAAGCTTAGCCCTTTTCCTCAATCTCTTAGCCTCCTCCCTTTCCCAACCTAGTGGAGCATAGTCCCCCATACTCTTTCTTCGTGGTCGGTCTACACACAGTGATGTTTTTATATTAATAATATGAATATTTACATGTACAAAACAGGCTCCTGGCCTTTAACATCTAGGCTCTTCAGCCTAATAAGCACATAAGCTTCATTTCTTATAACACTTGACTCACCAGCCTACAAAACATATTACAATTCATAATTACAATTGGGGCTTGGCCTTGGGATATTACACATTATGAGGAAACGCATTGGTGGAAACCAACAATGGAACTTGTGCCATGGAAAAAAGGGAGGAGGATTTTTTCATACAAGTTCATTGCTAACTCTCGTTGCACATAGATATCATAGATCGAAAGCACATCTCTTAGGTTGAAAGGGAGATTCTACAAGTCATAGAGCTACCATCAAATGATTCATTGCAGAGGATGGATGTTCCTCCCAACCATAGCCTTGTTGTTTTAGTTCTCAACATCAAGACACCCTCGAGTTGGGGATATGAATTCACAAGAGACATTGGTCCCTAAGGTTGGATAATGTCCCCCTCTCAACAGTCAAAACTCACATCTAATTCTAGTCCACCAATTCTCTTCCCCTCAACCTACACAACCCAAAGGATGGAATCCCCCTCACTTCACATAGTAGCTAAGGCCTTTCCACTCCCCTTTAGGGATTCCAACACATGTTGAACAAGAATTCTACTTGTTGGTACCTCAAGAATTATACAGCTGCAACACAAATTCGCCTAGCAACAAAACACATGCTTCCTTGGATTAATTTCAAACAGAACTTCACTCACAAGCCCACAGACTTTTTGTCCACAAAATTCTGGCTCCAAACAGTTTCCAAACATGCCCACAACAACTACCTTCAATCTTTAATAATCAGAACTCCATTGTTGGCCAGAAAACTCCATGTAAAAACAACTCTCTCTGCAAAAACATGAATGCATAATTTTGGTTCCCTACCCAAACAAATTTCCTTCCTTTCTCTTGCTTGCTTGAATTGCACTCTTCCCCAAGTTGATTGTACTCAACCCCCATGCTCTCGATAACTATGGGATGTGACTCTCACACCCACCCTCTTACATGAATTCAATGATTGGGCTCTAGAACACTCAACAACTAATGGAAGGTTCATGGTAAGGATAATTTGGAAAGAAATAAGAAATGGTTTTTGGTTTAATAGACATGGGTAAATTCTCCCCCTTGGACCCCTTCCCTCTCTTGTGGATAATTAGCCCCCAAATATTCGTCTGTGTCCATTTGTAGTCGGCGATACATTTTATTCATTATATTCAATTTACATCATGTACATATTACATCACTTTGGCTCTCAACCATATACTACATTTACAATATACATTGCTAGTTTGGAGTTTCAAAACATGGGTGTTACATGGATTATGATAAGGTGACTTGGTTATATATTAGGCTAATGTTGATTTAGATCGAGATGAGATTTCAAGTAATAAATTAGATAATGGGGTGTCTTTCCTCAGCTTCTTTTGTAGTATTCACAAATGGTTGAACATCCATTTTTTTCTTTCTTAGTAGGGGAATTAGATAGGGATGCTTGATGTCTCCCTTCTTAATATTACTAGTTGCAAAAGGTCTAAGAAAAATGGTAACTACATCTAAAATTGAAGGTACTACAAAGCGTATTAAAATAGGAAATTATCTTTCCTTTTCCCATTCAATATTCGTATATGATGTTATTCTATTTGGAATAGGATAAATAAGGGAAGCAAAAAGGAACAAGGAAATTATTAATAGATAAATCAATGGACATGGAAGTGAATGCTCACAAATCCTCGATTATTTTCAATGGTTTGGAAGAAGTTTTAGGGAGAAAAATTATTCAAATATTTTCTTTTGCTCCCTCACCCTTTCATAAAGGGTCAAAATACCTAGGGTTTTATATTAAACCTAATAACTACATATTTAAGGATAGTAATTGACTCTATGACTAAATTGTAGGGAGGGTGACATATTATGCTATAGGTGGTTATCCAATGGAGGAAAACTAGCTTTGGTCAAATTAATTTTGGATCAAATGCCTACTTATTGGCATTATTTAGCTTGCATACCAAAAGGAATATTGGAAAATAATTAGAAAAAAGTTCTTTAGTTTCCCGTGGACATGGAAAAGAGAAAGGGAAGACATACCCTTGGTTAAGTGGAAAAATCCTTCAAAACCACAAGAAGCAAGAGGGTGGGGTTTAAATAATATCCATTTGTATTAGTTGCAAAAATTCTTTGGAGAATGATGGAAAATTAAGGTTTATAGGGAAAAACAAAGAATGAAAAGTATATAGCTTTTACGATAATGGAGGATTGGATTGAAATTCAAGTGAAGGTGTTTGGAGGGAATTCAATCATCTAGAACACATTAGTGAAAGATTTTACATTTCTAGGGAAATTATTGGCTTTGAAGGTTAGAAAAGGAGACAGAGTGAGAATTGGGGAGGACCCATGGATGGGTTGTATAGGAAATTTTAGGCTTCTAAACCTTTAAAAATTGCACTTACTAGCATTTTTATAGTTAGTAAATGCAGTTGAACCAGGATTGAGATACATGTGGAATCAAGGTTGGTAATTAGCTAATCATATTGAGCTTCGAGGAGAAGAGGTATAAGAACAACATAATTTTATTTTCAACCTTAAGATCAGTGTTATTAGACATAATGAGGAGGAAGATGAAATATTTTGGTCAAAAAATAAACCCTCTATAAAGTACACAACAAAGCTAGGCTATGAGGTCAAGATGGAAGAGAATGAAGAGGTGGAAAATAAGTGGTCGTGGAAGTATTTATGGAAGCTCAAAAGTCCTTTAAAAACCAAGATACTTCTATGGTTGGCATTATCAAACATAGTACTTACTTGAGTAAATTGCAAAAAAGGACATGGTAGGGATCTAAAAGGTGTATCCTATGCCAAAAAAAAAAATGATGGCTTTATTGATTTTCTTTTAGTACATTTCCCTTATATTAAAGAAGTTTTGGATGATGCAATGAAACTAACAAATGGGAAAGATAAATGGGAAGGGGAGACATTTTTTTGTTGTTTTGTACGATGGTATAAGGATGATGCAATGGTAGATCATAAGTCCTTGACTCGTGTGACTTACTATCACATAGGCCCCATGGTTCGCAAGAAATGTTTGATCTTCCAAAGAAAGGATATTCCACTTGTATATGTCAACTGTTAAATCAGATATGCATACGAAGGAATATGGAAACTTAAAAAGACAAAGAGTCCCAAAATTATGAAATCCAATAATATTGACAAAACAAAGGCATGGGGATACTTCAATGGAGCCTACCAAGAAACTTTATATGTTCATTGAGTGGGAAGCATTTTATTCTTAAGAGAAAATCAATGTATATCTTTCAAATCAAATATTGGAGAGGGAACACACAAAAGAGTTGAACTATATGGTCTATGGTTATCATTAAAATTGATTTTTAAAGAGGTCTTAACAATCTTATAGTTTGGGGGATTCCAAAATTATTGTAGAGTCGGAAATATAAATTATAAGTTTTAATACTTACTATTGTTCCCAATCATGGATACATTTAGATAGGTAAGAACACAATTGATTGTTTCCTTTTAGCATGTTTTCATAGAGTTAAACAAGAAATCATATGAGCCTCCCAAAGAAGTTATATTATTACAAGACAAGGCACTCAATATAGTTGAAGAAATGGAGGGAAGTTCACTCTCAGTCAAGGTTCTTTCCATTTTTTATTAGGTTACAAAACCGTGGATAGAAAAGTATTGCATGAAAGAATATTTATATGTTTGTATAGGAATATGGAACTACCTATTAAAAGTATAAAAAATTTATTTTTGTTTGTGTAATTTTGTAACTAGGCATGGCATCTAAGTCATGAGCTATTGGAAAATTGTATTAATAGGACATCTCATAGTGAGTCTTTTTGTGGTTAGTATTAATGAAGCAACATAAGAGACATAGTCTTCTAGGAGTGTCGAAATGGTACCTAAGGAATATGGAACTATCTATTAGAAGTATAAACAAATTATTTTTGTTTGTGTAATTTTGTAATAAGGCATGGTATCTAAGGCATGAGCTATTGGAAGATTGTATTAATAGGAGATCTCATAGTGAGTATTTTTGTGGTTAGTACTAATGAAGCAACAAAAGAGACATAGGAGTGTCAGAGTGTCGGAATGATACCTAAGTGATATGTATATTTTGATTTCTCCTCGAAATATTAAATATATACTTTTTTCATGGAAAAAAAAGAGTAAATGGAAATTAGCATAAAAATATGGAGTAGACCAATACAAATGCATGATTAATCACTAATAAAACAATAAAGATGTAAAGACGACATTGAATATATGCAAAGTAACTTGATTGAACACAGAAGTGAATACTAATATATTTAAAAAGGAATATGAATGAGACGTGACTAAGACACGTTCTAGACACCAAATTAGTAAAATAAACCCAAAATTAAAAACAATGTGACAAAAATACACAACACAAAACATTATCATATACCCCATTTTCCGTTTTATACAAAATAAAATTAAAAAATAACACTAAAATAATGTATCGTAATAATCATTACAAACATTACTTAAAATTGAATATTGATTTTAACATTACTGCAATAGAATATTAATTTCAATTTTCAATAAATATTAAAGCTATCCATAAAAATAATTATACACTTTCTTTAGATTAAGTATTATACCAAACAAAAAAAGAAAATGATGTAAAAAAATATCTCTAGCACTACCCTTTGACAAATACACAACAACTTATTATGTGTGATTTCAATATATGTTCATTCCCAGTTTTAGTAAATGCGCTTTAAACTAAAGGTTGAATAAGCCAAAATTGCAAAACAAATTTAGTAAATGCACTTTAAATTAAAAAGTAAATAAGTCATAATTGTAAAATAACTGGGTTTTGTTTAGTTTTTTCCTTCATTTTGTTGTATACATAGTGTAAATTCATAGGTTTTGGTATTGGTATAGGTTATGGTGTGTAATTCATTTTGGTGTATAAATAGTGTAAATTTATTAGTATTGGTTATGGTGTTTAATTTAGTAGGGACATTTATTGAAGTATTTAAAGGAGGAAATTAATAGAGAGATCAGCTCCAAAACCTTTTATATAAAGACCAAAACAAGGAAACTAATAGAGAGATCGGCTCCAAAACTTTTTATACAAAGACCAAAACACTCAAGTATTTGAATTAGCTCAACAAACTTATGCTAATTATATGAGAAAATTTTATATTTATTCTTAAAAATGTTTTTTATTCAATTTTGATTTTTTATTCAATTTGTTTCAATTATTTAATTTTTATTATATTAGGGGTGGCAGGAGCGAGTTGGATCATTCTTGATCCCAGGGAAAAATAAGAATTTACTTATGCATGGGGTTTAGGGACAACCACAAATCATCAGGCAGAGGCATCTGCTCTTCTTCAGGGGGTACTATCAGTGAATGTAGATAGAGCAATGACTTTTAATGTCATTGGCAATTTGAGCCTAATTATCAACCTAATGAATTCTAAGAATACTCCCTTCGATTGCAAGCTAGCATCACTCATAGAGAGAATTCAAAAAGAGATTCATCAATTTCGGAATTTCACCTTCTTCCAGTTCTTAAGGGCGTCAATCTCTAAGTTGATGGTCTTGCAAACGAAGCCACAAAATTAAATGAAGGGGTTGTTAGAAAAAATGAGGGTTTATATGTTCAAACCATCCTATAAATTCATTTGCAATTTATTAAACATGAAGGCGTGTTACTATTTCAACAACCAACACATGTCAAGGCAGTCAAGATGTCAGGCAATATAAAGCAGGGGATGGGATGTGAAGAGCATTACTTCTCTGCTATCCACACACATGCTAGCCATAACTCTCGATCGACAATTTGAAATCGATTGAAGTTTATCTCAAGACTTAGGTGGGATAATGGCTCAATATAAGAGGTTTTAGTGATAGGGCATGGTGGTGATCAACCTCGGTCCTACTTGTCTTCCAAGTAAGAATTACTTATTCTCTCTTGTCTGTGCTTTGGAGCTTGTGTTCAATGCAATGGGACTTGGTGATTTTTCTTTGATGCCCTATTAAGCAATGTTATTTGGGTGCTCTGCTCTGGTACTTTATTTTGGTTCTAGATGTTTGTGGCTTCAAGTTCCTTATGGGTTGCTTTGAGATTTTGTTCGTTGTTTGGGTGCTTGAATTTGTGGGTTGGACCTCATCCACCTCATTTTATCCCCTCTGGTGTAGTCCTCTTCATGTGTCGGTAATTTGAGCAGGCCAGTAATGTTCATTTCAAGGGAATATTAGGTTTGTTCTCTGGAAGATGTATATTTGGGTTCCTCTTAATCCTGCATTGATTAGGGAACAGTCAAATATCCTAAATATGAACCATTGTGAAGTCCAAGAACTTCATAGAGTGCTCCACAAACACAAGGATCTTGTTAATAATAACATAACTTCAATTTTTTGAGTAACCACCAAAATTCATGAAAAAAAACATCAATGTGTTTCTCATATTGCTTTGATCATGAATACTTTGGTTCAAGAGAAGAGACAAATCCAAGTTTTGGAAGTTGAGTGTTCCATGCTAAGGAACATGGTCTACAATCTCAGTAAAGGCTTACACTCAACTACCTTCAATTACAAAATGTTAGTAAACTCAACCCTGTAATATTTAAAGGAAGAAGAAATTGTGCATCAAATGATGGAAGACATGAACTTGGGTATTCGGGAATCTCATCCTACCAACATTGGACAAGGTGAAACCAACAACAAACATGTCTTTCATTAATTTTTATGCTATGTAAAACAATACTTATTCTAGGAGTGTTTTATAGAGTGTACTCTAAAAACAACTTGTTAAAAACTACAACTAAGTATGATCTAAAATTTTGTGTTTCCGACATATATTTTCTACCTCTAGAATTTTATGTTTCCAACATATATTGTCTACCTATATTGCTAGTTCTATTCCATGACAACTCTCTTTTTATACTATTCAATATTCAATTTAACTACAGATTTTTATAATATAAATTTACCAATTTCTATTAAAAAATATTATTATGTTAAATTTTTATATTTAAAATTAAACTTTTTATTTAAAATTGTTACAATTACATTTCTTAAAAAAATATTGCATTTAAATTTTTTTTATTAAGTTTGTTTCAAAGGAAATTGGAAGTTGGTTTGATTAAAACATTCTCACTTAAAGAATTAAATTTTAAAATTAATTTATTTTTATTTTTATTTCATTTTAAAATAAATTATTAAATTTGTTCTTAAAATATTGTATTTTTTTTATTATTAAGTTTGTTTTAAAGGAAATTGGAAGTTGGTTTGATTAAAACATTCTCACTTAAAGAATTAAGTTTTAAAATTAATTTATTTTTATTTCATTTTAAAATAAATTATTAAATTTGTTTATTTATTTATTAGGTTTTTTCTTAAAAAATTAATCCGATTAAAAAAAATTAAAAATTAAAACATGTATTTCACTTTCAAAATTATAATGTAAAATAAGTAAAAATAAAAGCATGTATTTCACTTTCAAAATTATGATGTATATGGATTTATTCATAACACATCCACCACGTGTAATTAAAACATGTCTTTAAGATAGAGAAATCCTAACATTGAGATTAAGATATGTGTTTGTAACGTGATTTAATAATAGACACACATCAAACATAATCCACAAAGTGAGATTCCATTATATTAACAAGTGAAAAACAATTTAGAGGGTTGGAAACGTGAAACGAGGATGCTAGCAAACAAGTTCTCCGACATCCAGTTTCGGCATATTCACAGGACACACAATCAGGTTGCGGATTCGCTATCAAAGAAGGCTCTCACTGGTGTTATTGGAAGGCTCTCGGTCTTTCATTGTGTAAATGGTATAGAGAGTCCAATCTCCACCTATAATCTCTTTGAAGGTTATTGACTCAATCACTGCTGATGAGGTTCAAAGCTTTGTTCCCATCGCTGCACCCCCGGCCGGATTTGCTCTGTTATTTCTTCTGCTCACAGATACACTCCCAGTTCTCTCCCTCCATATTCGATGATTGGAGCCTAGTGTAGAAGGCGACCTCACTATTCAGCGATTCTCGTTTTTAATTCGGAACTGATTATTCAGCAATGGACAGCACGTCCCTACTTCGTCTGATCATCAACAATATCATTGCAGTTTATTGGCAATAGTATATGTAAATGATTTATACCTAATATAAATTCGAGGCAATTTTTTCATGGAAAAAAAAAAGAAGTCAAAAACAACTCACAAATTATATTAACCACAATAATAAACTAAATAAATATATGGTATTTTATTAAATAAAATATATAATATTTAACTAAACGAATATGTTACATTTATAAAGAGATGGTTAAGAATAAAAAGCTTCACTTTCATGTTAAAGTACCCACTATAAAATATGAATAAAAATATAATGTATAATATTTAACTTAATAAATATAATAAATATGTGTAATAATATATTACCATTTCTTACAAGACGAATAAGAATAAAAAGTTTTATTAGTCTTTGTTGAAGGCATAGAGGAATTATAGCGATCGATAATTCGTTGACTTTATATTAGTTTGTCGTTTGACTACAAATTTTTGCATACTTTCTATTGTTCGAACTACAGAACTAAAAATATTATTTTTTATATAATAAAAGAACCCATATATGTCATGATCTTATTGGATAATAGATTTGAGGTCTTATTGCCAGCTTCGCTATTCCCAATGAATTATATGTTGTCATATCTAAAGTTTTTATCATCTATAGTATTTTTGAATTTGTACTATTCATACTGAAATGTTTAGATATCCAAAGTTTATAGCGATCGATAATTCATTGATTTTATATTAGTTTTTTGTTTGACTACAAATTTTTGCATAATTTCTATTGTTCGAACTACAGAACTAAAAACATTATTTTTTATATAATAATAAAAAAACCTTTGTTATTCCCAATGAATTATATGTTGTCATATCCAAAGTTAATAGCAATCGATAATTCATTGACTTTATATTAGTTTTTCGTTTGACTACAATTTTTTGCATAATTTCTATTGTTCGAACTATAGAACTAAAAACATTATTTTTTATATAATAAAAAAACCCATATATGTCATGATCTCGTTGGATAATAGATTTGAGGTCTTATTGTCAGCTTCGCTATTCCCAATGATTTATATGTTGGCATATCCAAAGTTTTTATCATCTACGGTGTTTTCGAATTTGTACTATTCATATTGAAATGTTTAGATATCCAAAGTTTTGAGCATGGATAGTCAGTTTCCATATTACTTTGTCCTCTGAGTAAATTTTTTTAGCATAGTCTCCAGTGTTCGAACTATTGTTATTATTTTTATTATTTTTATTTTTTATTACTATTATTATGTTTGATTTTTCTTTATTGTTGCGTGCTTGGAGAGGCTTTTTCATTATTGTGTGCGTAAACTTCCACACTATATTATTTCTTAAATGTTTGCACAGCGCGACGCCCTTCGATGGTTCTGATAGCCTTAAGTGTTTACCTAACATGCCTCGCAGCCTTAAATGTTTACTCTACAGGCGTGTTACAACACAATTTCCTCCAATTTTTTGATACAGTGTTGTCTGCAGTGAATTTGGGAAATATTGTTCTTCACATGCATTACTGGTTCACTAGTTGATGCTTGTTCATTGGTTCGTTGGATGCTTCTTGTTTTTGTTTGATTCAACTTTGCAAATTTGAGGTCATGCAGCTGCAGTTGGACCTCTTCGTGGTTGTTCACTGGTTTGTTGTTCTTGAACTTTGCAAGCAGTTGGACCTGTTGTTACAATTTGCAGGGTTTGGAGTTGTGCTTCTGTCATCCCTCGTTGACGGGCAAGTTTATGTTCCATGGTTCCATTTCTATTCATTTTTTGTTTCTTGCTATTTTTAGGTTGCAAGCAAGAATTTTCAATACTAGGTGTCCCTAGCTCGAAATCCTGTTGCAGAACATCTTTTTGTGTGGCTGCTACGACCATAATATTTTCCTTGTTCTTGAACGTCAATGTTCTATAAAGAACCCTCCTTTGTCGCAGCCATAGTGACATATAAAAAAGAAAACTCCTCATTTTTCCTGCTCCTGAAAACCATACGTTTGGAGCATTTTTGTCAATGTTCTCCTCAATTTTTTTGTTCCTGGAAACCATACATTTCGTGCATTTTTCCCAGTCTATTCCCTTCCAAACGTCTTGTTCCTCTTTGAATGTCGATGATGGACACAGAACCCAGATCTGTCACAACTACAATGAAATATAAAAAAGAAAACCAGATGTTCTCCTCTTATTTTTTGTTCCTGGAAACCATGCGTTTGGTGCATTTTTTCCAGGTTGTTCCCTTCCAATCACATATGCCAACTTCCACGTCCTATATATCATGCCATAGTTGTTTCCAAAATAGCAATGCAAAGGGGTTTAGAAAACGAATTCAGAGTTGTCATAGGGGGCAAGCATCTGTCAGGGTCTTGTGACAGGGCATGCTTTTATTCTCTGAATCAAAAACTTCATCCACATGTTGCCTTTGTGTTGTCCTTTGTGTCTTGCAAAGCATCTTCTGCCACCGAAAATCTTGTAGGATGCATGCCAGGAATAGGTTCAAAAATTATATACCTTGAATACTCGGTCTTTGTGCTCAGCAAATTTAAAGTGTTATTTATTTGTGTTGTCTCTTTTGTTTGGTTCATTGTTCATTGTATGTTTGTTTGCTTGTCATATGTTGTAGTGACTAGGGGGATTAAATTTCAAAAGAAGAAGGTTGAAGGATACATAGAGGAATTGGTATGCAGTTCTGCACTTATAGTTTTCTATTTGTCTTTTTTCTGGTTTTTCGTTTTTTTTTCTTTGTTTGCATATAAATTGAATATAGCTAAGAAACATCTTGAAAATCACAGCTTAAGAGATGAAACAAGTAATAGATGTTGAATCCTATGAAATAGATATAGACTCCATTGTACATGACGGCATCGACCAGGTATTGCATAGCAATGGGATTTTTAGATTGGATGCATTCTCATATACTGTAGGAGATTGCCTTTTCGATGCATTTCAGGTTCTATTGCATTTCCATTATTCCTCGATCGACCTACGCAATGGATTGATAGATTATTTCTTGGGTTGTTTAAAAAATGGCGACATTGAGGCATTGGAGTCGTATCAATATGAATTGGCATCTAATTTTCTTTTACAGTTGCATGGAATACATGATGTCACTACATATTTTTCAAAGATGTGGTTGTCTGCATCGGCAATTCTGCCTGCATGCGAGAGAGGACTTTGGGGAGATACATTTTGTATATGGTGGTTGTCCAAGTGGCTCAATATATCAATTGGAATATGGTCATTGACAAGAAAAACAAGATATCTATTATTCAACAAAACTACATCTAGTGATCCATATTGCATCTTGTTCCATGATGTCAATCCTGTCAGTGGTCATTATGAACCCCTACTATATAGAAAATTATCCATATGCAATCTTAGAGGACCTCATATTTACTTGTCCCTCGTTTACAAAGACCTTGAATCGCAATGGAAACAAATTATGCATCGTATACACTTCCATGGCTTCCAGATAGCGACAATTGTTGCATCTAGTTGTGGAGATAGGTTGTTCAATGCAATTTTCTATTTGGTGGGAACAGAGTTCGATGTGCAATCATTGCGGCTTTACACTGTACAATCCTTTTGCAATGCAATTATAGGCGGAAACGAACGGGATTTTAGTTGCTTGCATTAACACCTTTCGCCATATCTCCTAGAAAATATGCCGACAATTGGAAGGTGGCAAGAATACCTTGTAGACATCGCACTACCATATGAAAAATGAAATGTAGAGGGTGACAGATTCTATTTGCAATGGCTATCTATCATATTCAGAGTAAATATCCAGGTCTGGTCGACCCTGCCAGATGACACTATCCATTCCTGTTGTATTGATTCAAACTACGATCGAACAATTGACATCATCTCGTTGAAAACAAATACACCACATATCCATTATCAACCTTTGATGGGAAATACTATTAGTTCAGGGTCCACTGTCCATGTCACCCAAACCGCATCAAATTTGCATACGTGTAGCATGTTATTTAATGAGAATGAAACTCGTCCCAGTTGTGATGATTCCATACAGGGCTTAAACAAAAAGCGTACACTAACTTATCACAACTTGAAAAAGGTCATACGTGAGATAAAAAAAATGCATTGGTGGTATAGGAAATACTACTAGTTCAGGGTCTAGTGTCAATGCTAGCCAAACCACATCGAAACTGCATAAGCATCGCATGCTATTTAATCATAATGAAACTCATTCCAGTTTCCATGAAGTCATCCTGACCTTGAACAAAAAATGTAGAATAACTTATCACAACTTGAAAAAGGTCATACGTGAGAGAAAAAAAATACATTACTACACTTCCTTCTAGACAAAAAATGACATATCACAACCCAAAAAAAATTGTTTGTGCACAACACAATCACATTTTCGCTTTTTCTGTTGAGCACAAACATCACATGTCGAATGAAAAAGAACATAACAGTTTGAATCATCGAGACAGTGAGGATGAAATGTTCATAATAAATGTCACTTCCACCTCCAACATGGCTTCTCAACAAGTGGAACTAGTTTTCAGTGGCAAGCATAAGTTAACCTACCACATCTTGAAAAATAGATACGTGAGAGAAACAGGGACGGTCACATATCCCACAATGGTCATGGCACTGAACGAGAGGAAAAAATCACATTTCGTGGGCTAGAACCAACACCACGCACTGCTACCAATGAAAACCAACAAACACTTTCTACGCATACTTCCCTATGGAAGAAAGATGCAAAATAGATCTATATGAAACAAATCAAAGACACTCCTTCCATTGCATGTGCAATTTGCGATCAATTGAATTTTGCAAAAAACACTAAGTCTTTCACGCCTGATTTGGAAGCAGAATACCTCCGTTTGACACTAAATGATAAAACATTTTTCAGTGGCAATATTTGTCTTCCATGCAAACAGTCACTTGAAAATGGAAAACTGTGACACTTTGCAATGCCTGACCAAATAAGATGTAATACAACACTACCAGATGTAAGTGCACTTACAGAACTTGAAGAGAGACTTGTGTCTCTACAAATTGAATTTGCACAAATCAGACCATGGGGCTATAAACGACCCCAAATGGGCTTAACGAGATCAATTATTAATGTGCATGCCCAACTAGATGTTGTGCAAAAATCCTTACCACAATTCATTAGTGATACAATGACAATTGATGTGGATCTTCAAAGACACTTGCAATACAAGAATGCATATCAGACAAGTAAAGTGCATGTGCATGTTGTCATGAAAGCATTAAAAGAATTATGTTCCAAGGCCCTGTACAAAGCACAAAACATTTGTATAAATGAGAACTGGAACATTGTTCTTGGAGAAGGGGATGACAAATCTACACAGACTCTTGAAACTTCTAGTGAATTTGATACAGGTGATTAATCGGAGAATAAAACACCTACTAAAACATTGATACATGGATTCACTGACTCACAGTACATTTGTGAATTTCAAGACAAGATTGTTGAAGGTGCACCTGCTAAGGGGAAACGTCCACTTGGAATATTCAAGGACAAATTTGCTAAGGAAATGAACTTCCCAACACTATTCTATGGATATCCACGTCAAAGTGACATTAAAGAATGATTCAGTTACCATAAAATAGTTCGATGGGAGATGCTACATTCAAGCGGTGACTTCTCCTGTCATATAACAAATTTGTTTTTCAAAACAATGCGCATAATAATAGAGCAAGTGTCATCTTGCATGTGGGTGCGAATAAGAAAAGGCCAGCTACAAGGAAGAAAGTTGTTGGCCAAAGATGTCAAGTACAAAGTAAACCTAAAAAAAATACTGAAATCTGATATTGGATACATAGATTTCAAAAACATTCGCATCTCTCCTGACTATTTGCAAAAAAACAAGAAAACTATTTTTGCAATGATCCAACAATTGGGACCGCCAACATTTTTCATCACATTTACAAGTGCAAAGCATCATTGGGATCCGTTGGTGGCTGCAGTATCTGACTTGCATAGGAACAGGAAACGGAAAAAACAAACTGATACACTGGAAAATGATGACATTGACTACCTCATAAGAAAAAACCCAGTGACATGTACTCACTACTATAGACATAGAATAAATTCTTTGAGACAATTCATATGCCATGATGAAACATTTTTTGAAAAAATATCAGACTACTTTTTGGTGATTGAATTCCAGAATAGGGGGAGTGAGCATGACCATGCATTGTTGTGGATAGAGGGTGCACCGGTCTATGGAACTGACAACAACTCACAGATCGAGCATTTTGTGGGAAAATACATTAAATGCAACACAGATCATTTGGATCCAGAACTTGCCAAAGTTCATAGAAATTATCATACAAAAAGTTGTAAAAAATGAAAAAACTCATATTGCAGATACAACTTCCCCATGTCGCCAATGAGAACAACAAGAATCATAGAGCCACTTAGTTTAGAGGACAATGTTGTCATTGAGAAATCTATATCCTTGTTCGCATTTCTATAACAACGAGACTTTGATGAGTTAATGAGCTTCGTCGACTTCTTGATAGAGCTAAATCTAACAGAAGATGAGTACATCCAAGCCATACAATGTACCCTTAAACAACCAATAGTTTTCCTTAAATGAAAAACTTTCCCATAATTGGAACAACAGTTTCTCCAAGGACATGACAGTTACGTGGAATGCAAATACAGATGCACAATATGTCCTTAATGCATATGTTGCAATGTCGTACTGTACCTTGTATATGACAAAGGTTGACAAATCTATGACAATACATTACTTAATATTCAACAAATGTCTGCTCAAAAAGCAGTCCACATTGCACTTTCCCTATCCCTCAATTGTAGTTCAAGGAAATGTGTCTTCATAAACACATCTCCACTTGAGAAACACACATTTTTTCTTAAACCATCGTATTTGTTAGAAGAAGATCCTGACAATTCAGAGGATGTGTTATGTCACTCTATTATTGATTATTACCTCCAGCGTCCATCTTCTATTAAGCATATCTTCTTAGCACAATCTGTATTGCATTACAAAAAAAATGGTGCACCCATATCAAAAAGAAAAAATCCCTCTATGATACGCTTTGTCAAATACAACAAACATACTGACTATGAAAACTATTGTAGAGAAAAACTGATGTTATACATTCCGTTCGATGAAAACGAAAACACATTAAAACAAAACTTCCCTACATGAGAAGTTGTGTATATTGCATCTGAGACTATAATGCAAACCAATGAATCTAGATTTACATACAATGTTAATCCAACATGGGGTGATCTAGTCTCTAGAAAGTGCAGTTAATGAACTAGAAAACCCTGACAATCTTTATGAAACATTCACAAACCGTAAAACAACTAGAACTCCCTTCGAGTCCTATAACTTGCAAGAAGATTTGCCTCATCCTCGAGCAGGCGGCATTGAAAAACGTATCAATCTTGGTTTTCAAGTCACAAAACATCCTTTCCTTATTGAAAATAATGAATACCTCAGAATCATACGTCTTTTGAATCGAGAACAACAAACAATTCTAAAGGACATTGTGCTTAAAAAACGCTTGAACATGCACACTCTTGTGCACTTGTTCCTTACAGGCGAAGCGGGAATAGACAAGACATTCGCAACAAAAGAAATATTCCAAATGCTTATATGAATCTATGATTCAAACAATTCCTCTGATCCTATGAAACCAAAGGGCCTAATAGTTTCATACACATGAAAAGATGCATATAATGCAGGTGGAACAATAGTCCACTCTGCATTTTTTATGCCTTTTAACAAGTCATGGTTTCTTCCACTCAGCAAGGAAATGTTAGATACCTTGTCTAAGATTTATGACGAACTGCAATTTTTCTTCATAGATGAGGTATCTTTGATTGGAAGTCATTTCTTGTATTCCGTTGAAAAACGACTAAGAAACATAAAACATGTGCACACGAAATACTTTGGAAACATTGACATGATATTCTGTGGGGATCTTTACCAGGCACATACCATCCAATATTCTTTGATATTTGAACAACCTATGGTCAACATGAAAACAATGACGCATGACTTCTAGAAAGACAATATAAAATGATTGAATTACATACTCCAATGCGCTAGACAGATGAAACATTTATTTCAATTCTAAATAGAATGTGGACAAACAACCACACACATGATGACTTAACATATATCAATTCAAGGTGCATGCAACCTACACCAACAGACCCAACCTTCCCTTACATGTTCTACACGAATAGGGATGTTTCAATGCATAATAAGTACATGTTATCGCTCATGCCTGGAAATGATATCATCATCAATTCAATTGACCTCAAAGAAGACAACCATGGAAATGTGCCACATCATGAACATACAACCACTTTGCCTTTGCAACTTGTCCTAAAATTAGACATTCTAGTTGAAATATATGCCTGCAACTATGATTCATAGGATGGCTTGGTCAATGGTGCAGATGGAATACTCAAAGGCTATACCAAAACATAAAAAAGTTGATGTCCTCCAGATTAAGTTCCATGAACCCCATATAGGCCACCGACAAGAAAACAAGTTGTCTTATCTATATAATTCAAACACTGCAAGCGATTGGACACCTATCTTGTGAATATCAAAACCAGTGTCGACATCAGAAAATACAGGTCGACTGAAGATTCAAAAACAATTTCCAATTAAACTTGCATGTGCACGTACAGTCCACAAATCGCAAGGACTAACTCTTGATAGTGTTGCATTTGACCCTATTGGAATTCGAATACATGGACTTGTATACACAACACTGTCCTATGTCAGAAGTATAGGCTCCTTGTATTTACTAAGTCCTCTTACAAAAGATAACTTCAAAGTCAAACACAAATTCGATATTGAGATGCAATGCCTTAGGACTACCGCAAAGTGACATCTGCAGTATGATTACCAACCCATACAAACAAACTCATGTGTATCAATTCTCTCACTTAACACGCACAACCTACATGCATACATGGATGATATACTCAATGACTATGACACAATGCAATATGATATTTTGTGCTTATAGGAAACATACATGACATTATGCATGCAAAACATGCAATTTCCAAATCACCACTGCATATCGAGTTACATTACACATGGAGTGATGATATTGGTGAAAAAACATGTAACAATTTTGGAGCATATACATTTCGAAGAAAACAATGTTGAGATGGTGCTTGCAAAAGTATTTCTCCATGAATCAGAAATTGTAATACTGAATCTCTATGCTGCTATGCATGCAACATTCTCCAACATACTAAATGTTCTTTCCAATGCATTAGACCATTTTCATCTGAACGAAACCATTGTCATTGTAGGAGACTTCAATATTGACATGCTACAAAATAAATCCAGAAAAAAATAATTGGAAAACTACATGTGCAAATACAGTCTCCACTTTCTTTTGAACAACATAAACCATGTACAAAACACACTTATTGACCATGTATGATCGAATGTGCCCATATCTCAATACAGTGTCTTTATCCTAGACACATACTAGTCTGATCATGATACAATTGGTATTGCACTTCAATTATGAGATATACATCAAACATATTGCAAAATCATATTTCTATGTTTCAAAGCATATATGTCTAGCTTGTTGCAGAAAATCAAGTTATCCAACTTCTTAGTTTTCTCTGGTTTATACACATACTGGTCTGATCACGATACAATTGGTATTGCACTTGAATTATGAAATATACATCAAACATATTGCAAAATCATATTTATATGTTTCAAAGCATATATGTCTATCTTGTTGCAGAAAACCAAGTTATCCAACTTCTTAGTTTTCCCTGCTTTGTAATTGATTTTGGACGCAAAAAAAATTTACACAAATTTTTATATATACACAAAGATGGATGAAAAAAAAAAAAAAACTGGTACATTCTTCTAACACAGTATGTTACTCTATTCCTTTTATTCTATTTTATTTAATCTATGTACATATTCCTTACCTTTTCTTTACATGTCAACTTATGTTCATGTCCATTTTGTTTTGTATTTTTTTCATTGAAACAAAGAGGAAAATTGGACAAGGCAAAGAACTCTCAACTAGAAATGTAGAAAAATCCATGCAAAGGTGCATACTTCTACCCATATTCCATATCCAATTGTTTTTCATTTACTCTATCTATATTTGTTGCACTGGTTTGCAGTTATATTTTTTTTTCCTTCGATACTCCATATCTTCTTGTATATTAACTTATCTTCATGTCAATTGTATTTTCTGTGCTGCTATCTTGAAATAAATAAGTTTGTACTCCATCTTTTTTTTCATGTGTTCCTTACATAGCAGCTTGCTTTCATGTCCATTGTATTATCTATATTGCTACATTGAAACAAGAACACAGTAATTGAGTAGAAGGATGGATCCTTATGTGCCACATCTGAAAAAGATGGAGTACAATGTGTTGTAGCAAATACAATGTGTATGCCTAAGACTAAGAGGTATGGTTACAAAAAACTTTGATCTGCATACGTTTTCCAATTTTTCCAGCTATATTCCATGGCTAAGAATGTTTTTCCCATAGTTGATGTGTTTCTATCGCTTGATAATTATCACACTAAGTGTTGTTCTGTGAGGCATACAGTTCTTTGCTCCCTTTCTTTTTCCTCTTCTATAATTATATGTTTTCCCTTTTCTTCTTCCCCTCTATTATCCATTTCTGGTTTTATACTTAGTCCCATGTCTATGCTCATGGGTTCTCGGGATGGCGGAGTGAGAAATTCTATGTCCCTCTATATACTTACATCACGAATATGACCGACCGTCATTTGTTTTCATACAAATTTTATGGCTGCAGGTTCCTGCGTAGGCACCATCAAACTCTCATGCCCTGTGTTCGTGGTATACATATTGCACCCAAAACTTCGGTGATCTACATATCGGCCCCGGACTCAAACCCCCAAGCCTCACTCTACCTACGATGACTCCATCTGAATGCTTGCATATAAATCTGCCAAGTCATATATTTTGTCTATTGCTTGTTGAGATAGATGTAAACAACATCTCTTTTATCTTGAACCAGGGTCTGTTGAGCTCCAGCTATATTCCATGGCTGAAAATATTTTTTCCATAGTTGATGTGTTTCTATAGCTTGATAATTGTCAGAGTAAGTGTTCTTGTGTGACGCATATAGTTCTTTGCTCCCTTTATTTTTCCTATTCTATACTTACCCGTTCTTCCCTTTTCTTTTGTCCCTGTATTATTCGTTTCTGGTTCTATGCTTAGTCGCATATTTGTGCTCGTGAGTTCCTAGGGTGGTGGAGTGAGAAATTCTACATCCATCTATATCTTCACATAACGCGTTCGAACGACCGTCGTTCATTTCCATACTTAGCCAATTTTATGTCCGCGGGTTCCCGTGTAGGTACTATCAAACTCCCATACCCCGTGTTCAGGTATACATCTTACACCCAAAACTCTAGTTATCTATAATTTGACCCCAGACTCCTTGAACTCGCAAGCCTTACTCTGCCTATGATAACTCCGTCTGATCGCCCCGCCTTTCCATACTTAATACTAGGTGTTGTTATGTGACGCATAAAGTTCTTTACTCCCTTTGTTTTTCTCTTATATACTTGCCGCTTTTTCCCTTTTCTTCTTCCCCTCTATTATCCGTTTTTGCTTCTATACATAGTCGCATGTCTATGCCTGCGGGTTCTCGGGGTTGTGGACTCATAAATTCTATATCCATCTATATCTTCATATCACGAGTCTGACCGACTGTTGTTTGTTTCCATACTCAGCCAATTTTATGCATGTTGGTTCCCAGCTAGGCCCTATGGAACTCTCATACCCCGAACTCTCATGCCCCATATTCAATGTGTTTCTATCGCTTGATTATTATCAAACAAAGTGTTCTTGTGTCAAGAATAAATTTCTTTGCTCCCTTTTTTTTTTCCTCTTCTATACTTAGTCACATTTCTATGCTCACGGGTTCCCAGGTGGTAGACTCACAAATTCTATATCCATCTATATCTTGACATCACGATTCCGACCGACCGCTTTCGTTTCCTTACTTAGCCAATTTTATGGTTGTGGGTTCCCGGGTAGGCGTTATCGAACTCTCATGCCTCATGTTCGGATTATACATATTGCACCCAAAACTTGGGTGATCTACAATTCAACCATGGACTACTCGAATTCGCAAGCCTGGCTCTACCTACGATGACTCCATTTGACCACCCCACCTTTCCATACTTAGTCATTTCTTCAAAGTTTCGCGGGTCCACAAACTCCCAGGTTCAAAAAATTATCAAAGCATTTTTCACTCCCCTCCACCCCCGCCACCTTCGTCCCTTCCCAATGCACATTAATTATAATTTTACTAGTGACAACTCCCACAGATGTTCGAAAATATTGGCATTAATAAGCAAAAACCTCGAGGACATCTTCCATTAAAATGAATTAATGGGAGAATATTACGGAATCTGAATAGTTTCTTTCTGTCAATCTTTAATTCGCAAAAAAATGTTGGTTATTTTAGTTTTTTTAAGGCATCATCATAGCAAGAATGCAATATTCTGTTGGCCCACTTTCATCTACAAAGGTGTTGACATGATGCCCCTCTTTAGTATTTTGCATATATTACAGGTTCGCATATTTGAGAGTATGCTTGCATATGCAAATGTTGATCCACCCTTCAAATTTGAACATAGTTTGCATTTGGGCCACAAAGAATACTAATAAAATAAAATAATATGAAAATTGTTTAGGTAAATATAAACAAATTATCTTCTACCTTGAACCTGATTTTGTCAAGATCTAGGTATATTACATAGCTGACAATGTTTTTCCCGCCTTTCCATACTTTCTCAATTTCCCTACCATCTTCGCACACTTTCCCAATGAAAATTGATTACGCTTTTATTAGCTTTGAAAAGATTGACATTAATGAGTGAAAATTTGGACGACATTTCCCATTAAAATGCATTAAAAAAATATTTGCGGGAGATTATATTACCATCCTCCAGTGTTCATTCTAAATACTATCACACAATTACTGCCACATGTAGAAATATAAACAAATCTTCATCAAAACAGTATCTTTTCTCACAAGCACCCCACATGCACCCCAGTCGCCTGAAGTAAGCCATATATGGATCCATCAACTAAACCTCCCTATTATCAAATCGGTAGAGGTCAATATTATGGCATCTGATGTTTCTTTTTTTTTATGGATCTTAAGCTCAAAAAAATTGTTATTTACTTTAACTTTTTGAGGGAATTGTACCCCGCCTTTCCATACTTAGTCGATTATTCAGCTCCTGTTGTCACAGATTTGTGGGTTCTCAGGATTCCAGGTACACAAAAGTTCTGAATCAGTTTTCGTTGTCATCCATCCCTGCCACCTTTGCATGCTTCCCAATGCACATTAATTATTCCTTTGTTAGTCACAACTCACCAGACACATCGAAAATATTGGCATTAACAGGAAAAAAGGTCGAGGACATCTCCCATCAAAACACATTGAACCAAGATTTATCAGAGATTATATTATGGTGTTGCGGTGTTCATTTTTAATACTATGAGGAGCAAAGGAACGTTCTCATCACCTTATAGTTGCAGCTCGACAACATTTTTGTGGAGATACCTTGAATATTTTCGGGTGGGAGGACCATAGTTTTCAGTGGTCCATAGCTTATGACTACTACTCGTCCCCTTCTACCGAGAAGAAAGTTATATCGACATCTAGAATTGCAGGAGCAGATTGTGTCCTCGAATTTTTTTACTTTAAGGAGTTGGTCACGTGCTGCGTCGAGAACTATATTCCGAACCAGTGGATTATCCAGCTGGGAAACCATTCCCAAGTCTCCCTATCGCCTCAAGTATTTCGAAATATGTTAACACACGACCCAACGCCTACTTTCAAGGGAGATAATTGCAGACAGTTCTTAAAGAAGCATGGTAATGAATTGGAACTCTTTTCGAAGTTCTTACAGAACCCAACGGTCACTCCCCAGGACATGGCCATATTACAAGTTAGTGCATTTAAAAACTAGTTCCGGAAAATTGCATGGATTTTCACGACGATAACGGGACAACAAATTGCAACCAACATCTCTCAGATGATTCTATATATTTTATATTTTTCGGTCAAGGAACAAGCCATCTTCCATTGGGGCAAGTTGATTTCCATTGAAATATCTTCCCAGTTATTGCAATACACAAGGCAGAAGAAATTCTTATGTCATCTTATTTAGTTTTCACGGTGGTGAATTGTTGTCCATTCCCTGGACTATCTATGTGTAAGAAGTTGAAATGTGAATTTGACCCAGTAACATTCTCGTACCACATATTATGGAGACACGATGCTTGCCAACATTTTTATAAAGTCTTTAATGATTTTTTTTCAGTTTTTAAAGCATTGATATTTAGAAAGTATTTTCCCCGGTTGTCTGGCCAACTGACCAACTTCTTGGATAGGAAGGGCACACTAGAAGAAATGGAGAACTATAATGTTATAAGGATTTTTTGGTCTAAACAAAATCCTTGCTTCCTTCCATGTCACATATCTGGTACAATGTTTTTTGATGGAATAGGAAGGTAGTACATCTACTGATTCCATTTTCCCATGAAAAAAGAAAAATTCAATTCATCTCTCTGCCTTGGAAAGTCGTGGATTTCATGGTCAGGAACCACTTCAATAGTTATTTCACTGACACTATCATGAATGAACTCGGTGCCAGTACCAATGATTCACACAAGTAGAAACGAAAAGGCTCGGGTGAAAAAAGTGCCCAATCCCCGACCGCCACACCCAAGACCACAGCCTCTCAGAGCAGTACTCCAACGACCTACCCAAGTAACAAATTCACACACAGTTCTTTAGGAAGAGGAGAAGATGAGAACCCTCCCTCTGGAAAAATTGAAAGTTCTCAAAAACTTCCAGCGAGAAAAAAATGGAAAACAATAGTCCAAGAACAGGAGGGACCGAGGGGAGAAATTGATATCCACGATCTCTCCCTCAAAGATATGGAACTAGAAATTGACATTGACAAAATGTTCCCCGGCGATAACCAGCTAGAGAGAACTGCTTCATACAATCCTGGGATGGAAATAATTGGCATAGATACATTGGAAGAAGAAGATTCTTTTGCATTTCAGAGCGTTGTTTTTTACAGCGTATCCAAAAAATTGATTATTGAAAAGAGAGATGTAAAGAATAATAAAGTGAAATATCGTTCATAGATCAACCTACGCAACATGTGCCCTTCCCAGATCTCCCATATACACCGAGCAACTAGAGATGCTCTAGAAAACTCTATTAGCGGCCTTGAAATGGAAAACGTCATGTTAAGTGAGCGAATCAAAGAATTGGAGGCAACTCTAATGACTCTTCCATTGTTTGCTACTCCTTTGGAAATGATCGGGCCCAACGCACCTGCTGCAAAGTTAAAAGGATCAAAAATCCTTCTCACATCGGCCTGAGGCTATGTGGAAAAGAATATAAACAGAAGAATGGAATTAATAACAAAATCTTGGGAGATGTCAAAGAATATGGTCTCTTTTGGAACAAGAGCACATGTTTTTCATGAGTATCTGCAAGCAGATATCAATAATGAGAAAGGTTTCTACCTTGATGTAGTTTTACCATTTGGTGTTAAAGTTACTGGTATGACAAAATTCAGAAGAAGACAGGAGGATCTCCCTTCCCTGGATCGAATAGACCAGATAAACGCATGCTGGAAAGAAAAGGTAAAGAACCTAAATGGTATCGTTCAAGCATGTAGCTAGACCATATCTAGAAGAGACAAACTATTCAAGAAGATAACTGAGATAGATCTAGCTACTAGCACCAATGAAGTCCAAGACTCAAAATTGATATTCAACTCGTTTTTTTTAACCAAGCAATCATTTGATGATCAAGTTCATATCTATAAAATACTGTCATTTGAAAATTTCTATGGCATTCTTGAATATGGTGAAGATGACGTGAAAAAGTGGCTAGTCGATTATGCAATTAAAAACCAAGATATTCAAGAAGCATTGCACAACCTCTCTATTGATCTAAGGTACTTGGAAAGTGAATTCTTCAATATAAAAATCAGGCATGAAATCAATGTGGCACCCATGAGGAGCTACATCGAAGAATGGTTCAAAAAGGTTGTCGACCATATTACCAATGAAGATCAAAGTCGAGGAAATCCATAAAAGGACATCAGCGATAAAATGACAATTCATGGGACACCATCATAGTAAATTGATATTGATCACATTCTTCTGTCTTCATCCACTTACTCTAACAAAGATTTTACCAAGGACTGACAATTTTCTCTTTCTTCTTGTCAGGTCTTGTTGTTTTCCATCGCCGAATTTCTTCTTTCTACAAACTTCATTCTTGTACATATTTGCTTTGTAGTCTGCGGCAGTCCCAATCCCAGTCATTCTGGAAAACGCATATTGTTTCACGGAATATGTACTGAACTATATATTTTTTTACAAATTCCAAGACAACTATTTTTGGGAAATATTCTCAAATGTATTTTGTGACCCAGTTTATCTTAATATAAATATTTGAGGTTGTTATATGGTGATATTCAATGTTTGATGTTGTTATTTGAAATTTGTATTTCTTCTTAAAATTAACTCATTTCCCTGTACATGTTCATGTTCTATATTGTGCATATATTGCAGCTTCCTATATTTCAGAATATGCTTCCATATACAAAATGTTAAATCATATATTTTTTTCTCTATTGCTTATGGGTTTGACCAAAAATTGCAAGCCCAAAACACCCTTCAAATTCGAACATGGTTTACATTTGGACCACAAATAATATATTAAGATACATTGATATGAATACATTTTAAATAAATATAAACAAAATCCCATTAAACTTGAACCTGAATTTCTCGAGCTCCTGGATTGATTGTGGGTTGGTCGGTTAGCGGACTGCCAGATCCTCATCTCCATATATATCTTCATATCATGAGCCCGACCGACCACCGTCCCTTTCAACACTTAGCTAATTATCTCACCGTAGCATCCCAACTTAGGGCTATCGAATTCTTATGACACGTGTTCCGTGATATACATCTTGCACCCAACACTTTTGATGCAGGAGCATCTCCCACATTAAGCGAGCCAGCGTGGAAGCGGAGGACAGTTGGACGAGCGCCAGCATAAATTTTGGAAACACTTTGGGATTGTTGCGCAAATCTTAAATGAGCCATTAAGATAGAGGTGCACTTGTATATGTAAACGGACCTTGAGCCTTTAATCTCTCGTCCTTTAGTAGATAGGAGGCATTTAAAATAGTTAATGCAGGTAGATAGAAATTTAATTCTAGACTAGACAGTTGTAGAGCGCAAGAGGGAAACGGGATATAGACACCCTCATTGTGCATTGTAATATTATTATTGAAGCAGGAGAAGAGTAAGAGCACGCAGAGAGCTGTGTAAGAACACCCATGTATAGGCATTTGAATTAATAGAAAGCTTGGATTCAAATTCATGGTTTGTGTTGTTCTCTGTGTACTGATGTTGATATGCTCATGAATATTTTCTTCCTGTTATACATTTTCTTTTATATGTTGTGTATATGATTTCATGTTTGAATTGAAGTCTGAGAGAAAGAAGGAATGAGTTTCAATTGTTTCTCTATTTGAGCCTGAGGATTCCTGCAAGGAGTGCAGTTGAAGTGTCCGGAAGGAGTGCGTTGACAGGGGGTTTAGATAGAGATAGCTTTTGTTCTCATTCATCCCGGAAGTGCAGACAGGCACAGGAGCCGTGAAAGGAGTGTGTAGGCCAAGTTAAGTTCAGGGTTGCGAACATGAGCAAAGCATTGAGAGATTGCTGTTGCAGGCGTGCGCAGAGTCGAAGACTTCAACACTTAGTATAGGATTGAAGGATTTCCGCAAGGAGTGCGTGCAAAGGGTGTTTCTGAGGAGACTTAAAGTCGTGAGAAAGCTCAAAAGGGATAGGCCTTTGAGGTTATCGAAGGACAGCACAGAGAAGTTGTACCTTGAAGGTTGGAAAGAAGCATCGTAAGGTTGCGTACAGGTGAACGAGTTCTATAGAAGAACACTTAGTCGTTTCGTAGAATTTCATCAGGAGAAACAGACGGTCGAAATTCCTTGAGAAGAATTTGCGATATCCCGTGAGCCGTTAGATCTCGAGAAGGTGCAGGGGAGATACTATAGGTATTCCCGAGAGGTTTGAAGCTCAGGAGAGGCAAAGCCGTTTATCAGGGCCACGAGGACCGTCAGATCTACTTGTGGATCGACACATCAGGGTTTCGTGGATTGAAACTCCAAAACATTGCAACGAGAATCGTGAAATCGTGATACGCGATATCCCGACAGCTAAGGGAATAGTGTGGGCCACAGCGGAGCAGGCGAGTGGACAAGTGGCGCGTCTCATCGGAATCTCACAGTGAGAAATCCCGAAACATTGGACATCAGGATTCGCGATCCCGCGAAGTCTGAAATCCCAACGAGGTGACGGGGACATTGAAAAGTCAAAGCCGCGAGCTCATCAGAGTTTCGGTGCATCGGGACTCGGGAGTCACAGAACCGGGTTGCTCGACATCGCGAGTGCCGAAACCACGATAGGAAAAGTCCCTATAGGAAACAAGAAAAGGGTCAGCGTTGACTGTATCGGCATTCGGGGATTCGAGAGTGCAGCGCTAGACCATTAGACTCGCGAAGTCGCGAGTTCTGATTCCCCGATAAGTAAAGAGAGGGGGAATCGCGCGAAGTGTTCTGTGGGTGTGGATTTCCCGATAGGGAAATAGAAGAGCCTTGGAGTTCTTTGGGCCACGGAAGAAGAAGATCCTGTGTATGTGTGGACCTTCCGACCTGCGGGTGGTGAAGGGGTCGCGTTGTCGTCAGTTGGTATCAGAGCACAGAAAGATTCTTTTCTTTCTATAGCAGAGAAGGAAGAGAATTCACCATGCCACCAAGGATAGATAGACAATCACCTGATCCAAAGGATAGGGAAATGCCGTGGAGGAGAGGCAGGCAGGTAATAGATCCAGTCATGGAGAGACAAATGTGTGATCTCCGAGCTAGACTCGAAGACATGGAGACAGCGCAAAGACGCACAGCCAGTGCAGGGGATCTTAGTGATTCCGAAAGTGAGATTGAGGTTGAACGTGAAGAGGAAGTTGCAGCCGAAGATGCATCAAATGAGCATTTGATCAAAGCTATTGCCAGGATGGGTGCAATAGAAAAGATGGAAATTCTAGTTTACGATGGAAACTTGGATGCAGAGGAGCTTCTAGATTGGATTAGAGCTCTAGATACATACTTCAACTATGAAGATGTCAAAGAGGACAAGAAAGTCAAGCATGTTTTCATGCGCTTGAAGGGACATGCAACATTGTGGTGGGATGAACTACAAGCTGACAGATGCTGCAAGGGAAAGCAGAAGATCAAGAGCTAGGACAGGATGATCGCGAAGATGAAAGAAAAATTCATCCCCAGGGACTATCAAATTACTCTGTTCAGGAGAATGTAGAACCTGAGACAAAAGTTGATGACAGTGAAAGAATACACTAAGGAATTCTACAAACTGAACATCAGAGCAGGTCATCGGGAGAGTGATGATGAGAAAGTTGTCAGATATATGAATGGCCTGAGATATGATATCCAATATGAGATGAGCATGGTAACCATCCGAATGGTTGAAGATGCTTATCAAATGGCTCTGAAATCTGAGGAGAAGTTGAGCCGAAAGCAGAGTCAGAGAGGCCGAGGCAGAAGTCAGCCCAGAGGCAAAGCAGTTGCCCAGGACAAATATCAAAAGCCCAAGGATGACTGGAAGAAACCACAGACTCGGATAGAGAGAGGTGGAACCTCACAGCGAGGGCAGAAATATGTTGAACAAAGAGGCCAACATAATGAGCAGAGAGGAGATTATGCTGACAACAACACTTTTCCTCGTACTAGAGGTAGAGGAAGAGGAAGAGGTGGAGTCATCACATGCTTCACATGCGGGAAGAATGGGCACAAGTCTTACGAGTGTCCAGAGAAAAAGAAGGACATTGGAGAAGCTCACATCACCGAATCACAGAGGCAGGATGTTGAGGCAGAAGACGCTAAAGGCAGAAGATCGTTGATGATGCAAAAAGTCATTTTGACACCCGAGAAGGAGGTGGAGAGTTCAGTCCAAAGGACCAGACATTTTAGGTCTGCTTGCAAGACCAAGGACATGGTATGCAAGGTCATAGTAGACAGTGGTAGCATGGATAATCTCGTATCTACAGAGATGGTAGAGAAGCTGGAGCTGGAGATGACTGATCATCCAAGCCCATACAGAGTTTCGTGGCTACAGAAGGGACACCAGGTAACTATTACTAAACAATGCTTGGTTGAATTCAAGATAGGAGGATATAATGATAAGATTTTGTGTGATGTCATTCCTATGGATGCTTGTCATCTATTGCTGGGTAGACCATGGCAATATGACAGAAATGTGATTCATGATGGGAGAATGAACACATACACCCTGGAGAAGAATGGGAGGACACACATGTTGCTTCCGATTAAGGATAAAGAGGTGAAGCCGGAAGTAAGCAACACAGTACTTCTCATGAGTGGGAAGGAAATTCTTACAGAAGTTAAGAAGAAGGAATATCCATAGTTCATTGTGGTCAGAAAACCGAGGATTGTTCTGACTAGCACAAGAGTGGATGATTTACCAGAGGAAATTTAGGAACTACTGGAAGATTTCACTGACATAATAGTGGATGAATTACCTCATTCGTTGCCACCGATCAGGAGTGTGAGTCATCATATCGATCTCATACCAGGAGCCAGTTTTCCAAACAAAGCCGTGTACAGATTGACGCCGCAGGAGAATGAAGAGGTAAAGAGACAAGTCCAAGAGTTGTTGGACAAAGGATTGGTCAGAGAAAGCTTGAGTCTGTGTGTTGTTCCAACAGTACTTAGTCCAAAGAAAGACGGAGGATGGAGGATGTGTACTAACTCGAGGGCGATTAACAAGATAACCATCAGGTACAGATTTCCATTGCCAAGGATGGATGATCTGATGGATTGCTTAAGTGGAGTAAAGTACTTTTCAAAGATTGATTTGAAAAGCATATATCACCAGATTTGCATGAGAGAAGGTGATGAATGGAAGACAACCTTCAAAACCAACGAAGGGTTGTATGAATGGCTTGTTATGTTGTTTGGCTTAACAAATGCGCCAAGTACCTTCATGAGATTGATGAACGAAGTCCTGAGGGAGTTCATCGGGAAATTTTTCATTGTGTATTTGGATGACATACTAATATTCAGTAAATCGGAGGCTGAGCATCTGAAGCATTTGGCTACAGTGATGCAGAGGCTACAGCAGGAAAAGTTGTTGATAAACATGAAGAAGTCCTCATTCATGAAGACAAAACTCATTTACTTGGGGTTTTTTATTTCTGCAGATGAGTTGAGGATGGATCCAGATAAGGTGGAAGTAATCAAGAATTGTCCATCACTGAAGAATATCTTTGAGGTGAGAAGTTTTCATGGATTGGCTAGTTTCTACCGAAAATTCATCAGGAATTTCAGTGGAATTAGCGCAGCGATGATGGATACAGTGAAGAAGCGGCATAAGTCTTTTCACTGGACTGATGAGGCTGAGAAGAGTTTTAGATTGTTGAAGAGGAAGATTACGGAACAACTGGTTTTGGTGTTGCCGGATTTCCAGAATACATTTCAGGTGAAATGCGATGCAAGTGGATTTGCAATTGGGGCGGTCTTAAATCAAGAAGACAGGTCGATCGCATATTTCAGCAAGAAGCTGAACGAGGCAAAATTGAAGTACTCCACATATGATAAGGAATTCTATGCTATCATACAAGCATTGAAGAAATGGAGGCATTACTTGATACCCAAAGAGTTTGTATTATACAGTGATAATCATGCATTGCATTTTGTGACTCAACAGGAGAAGTTGAATCAGAAACATGTCAAATGGGTTGAGTATATGGAGAACTTCACATTTGTGATTAAGCATATTTCTGGTACTGCTAACAAAGTGGTTGATGCTTTGAGCAGGAAGTGTTTGCTGTTGCAGGAGTTCAAGTTCAAAACGTTAGGTTTTGATGATCTCAGGGATATGTACGTTGATGATCAGGATTTCAGAGAAGCGTATGAAGCAGCTGAGAATCCATTTCTCAGAGATAGAAGCCCTTAGACAGACTATATGATCCAGGAAGGATTGTTGTTTAGAGGAAATCAACTATGTATCCCGAAATGCTCCATGAGGGAGAACTTGTTAAAGGAGAAACATAGTGGAGGATTGGCAGGACACTTTGGCCATGACAAAACATTCACGAAGCTAAATGAGTCATACTTTTGGCTGGGATGTGAGAATATGTCAAGATATTCATTGACAGATGTAGAATTTTCTAGCATTCGAAGGGAAGGAAGCAAAATGCAGGATTCTATCAACCATTACCCATACCAAAAAGGCCATGGGATGCGATTAGCATGGATTTTGTATTGGGGTTACCAAGGACACAAAGAGGTTGTGATTCAATCTTTGTGGTGGTGGATAGATTTTCCAAGATGGCACATTTTATTCCATGCTAGAAGACCAGTGATGCGACCCACATTGCGAACCTGTTTTTCAAGGAGGTCATTCGACTTCATGGGTTGCCGAGGAGTATAGTTTCAGACAGAGATACAAAGTTCATAGGGCATTTTTGGAGGACCTTATGTAAGAAGCTGGGAACTAACTTGGAATTTAGTTCAACTTATCATCCTCAGACGAATGGACAGACGAAAGTAGTGAACAGAAGTCTGGGAGACTTGCTGAGAAGCCTGGTGACAGAGCACCACAGCCAATGGGACCACATATTGCCACAGGCAGAGTTCACATATAATGACTCAGTGAATCGGAGCACAGGCCAGAGTCCATTTCAGATTGTCTATGGGATGCAGCTGAGAGGAATTTCTGAACTAAGGGATTCAGAGCAGACTGCGACTAGCAGCGCTAGTGTAGAAGAGTTCGCAGAGGTGATGAAAGAACTTCACAGTCGGGTGAAGGACCGACTGCTGAATTCAAGTCAAGAGTATAAGCGCAGAGCCGATCAGCATAGAAGACAACTTCAGTTTGAGGTTGGTGATTTGGTTCTGGAACATTTGAGAAAAGAAAGGTTCCCGAGAGGAACATACAATAAATTGAAGATGAAGAAAATCGGGCCATGTAGGGTCTTGAGGAAGTTCGGGACAAATGCTTACGAGATTGAATTACCCGACGGGGTCGAAATTTCTCCGATATTCAATGTCTCAGATTTGTACCCATATAGAGCTAAAGAAACAGGGACTGGAATTGAACAGCCAGTGATCCAGTGGATGAAACAGATGCCAGTTGCAGGGAAGCCACATATGGAGTGCATACTGGACAAGAGAGTGGGTAAGAGGACCAGGCGAAAGAAATACTTCGAGTATCTGGTCAAATGGAAGAACCATCCAGTTGAAGATGCCAGCTGGGAGACTGAAGCAGAGATACAGAAGCATGGACAGACCGTGCAGGAGCTCATGGACAGTAGCCCATGAAAATTTTCAAGCGAGGGAGTATGATGCAGGAGCATCTCCCACATTAAGCGAGCCAGCGCGGAAGCGGAGGACAGTTGGACGAGCGCCAGCATAAATTTTGGAAACACTTTGGGATTGTTGCGCAAATCTTAAATAATCCATTAAGATAGAGGCGCACTTGTGTATGTAAATGGACCTTGAGCCTTTAATCTCTCGTCCTTTAGTAGATAGGAGGCATTTAAAATAGTTAATGCAGGTAGATAGAAATTTAATTCTAGACTAGACAGTTGTAGAGCGCAAGAGGGAAATGGGATATAGACACCCTCATTGTTCATTGTAATATTATTATTGAAGCAGGAGAAGAGTAAGAGCACACAGAGAGCTGTGTAAGAACACCCATGTACAGGCATTTGAATTAATAGAAATCTTGGATTCAAATTCATGGTTTGTGTTGTTCTCTGTGTACTGATGTTGATATGCTCATGAATATTTTCTTCCTGTTATACATTTTCTTTTATATGCTGTGTATATGATTTCATGTTTGAATTGAAGTTTGAGAGAAAGAAGGAATGAGTTTCAATTGTTTCTCTATTTGAGCCTGAGGATTCCTACAAGGAGTGCAGTTGAAGTGTCCGCAAGGAGTGTGTTGACAGGGGGTTCAGATAGAGATAGCTTTTGTTCTCATTCATCCCGGAAGTGCAGACAGGCACAGGAGCCATGCAAGGAGTGCGCAGGACGAGTTAAGTTCAGGGTTGCGAACCTGAGAAAATAATTGAGAGACTACTGTTGCAGGCATGTGCAGAGTCGAAGACTTCAACACTTAGTCGAGGATTGAAGGATTTCCGCAAGGAGTGCATGCAAAGGGTGTTTCTGAGGAGACTTAAAGTCGTGAGAAAGCTCAGGATGGATAGGCATTTGAGGTTGTTGAAGGACAGTGCAGAGAAGTTGTACCTTGAAGGTTGGAAAGAAGCATCGTAAGGTTGCGTGCAGGTGAACGAGTTCTGTAGAAGAACACTTAGTCGTTTCGCAAAATTTCATCAGGAGAAACGGACGGTCAGAATTCCTTGAGAAGAATTTCTGATATCCCGTGAGCCGTTAGATCTCGAGAAGGTGCAGGGGAGATACTATAGGTATTCCTGAGAGGTTCGAAGCTCAAGAGAGGCAGAGTCGTTGATCAAGGCCACAAGGACCATTGGATCTACTCTTGGATCGGCACATCGGGGTTTCATGGATTGAAACTCCAAAACATTGCAACGGGAATCACGAAATCGCAATACGTGATATCCCGACAGCTAAGGGAATAGTGTGGGCCACATCGGAGCAGGTGAGTGGATAGGTGGCACGTCTCATCGGAATCTTGTAGTGAGAAATCCCGAAACATTGGACATCAGGATTCGCGATCCCGCGAAGTCCAAAATCCCGACGAGGTGACAGGAACATTGAAAAGTCAAAGCCGCGAGCTCATCGGAGTTTCGATGCATCGGGACTCGGGAGTCGGAGAACCGGGTTGCTCGACATCGCGAGTGTTGAAACCACGATAGGAAAAGTCCCAATAGGAAATGGGAAAAGGGCCAGCGTTGACTGTATCGGCATTCGTGGATTCGAGAGTGCAGCGCTCGACCATTGGACTCGCGAAGTCGCGAGTTTCGATTCCCCGATAAGTAAAGAGAGGGGGAATCGTGCGAAGTGTTATGTGGGTGCGGATTTCCCGATAGGGAAATAGAAGAGCCTTAGAGTTCTTCGGGCCATGGAAGAAGAAGATCCTGCGTGCGCGTGGACCTTTCGACCTGCGGGTGGTGAAGGGGTCACATTGCCGTCAACTTCTATGATATACATTTTGCACCCAACAATTCCATGATACACATTTTGCACCCAACACTTCCGTCATTTACAATTCGACCCCAGACTACTGGAACTCGCAAGCTTCACTATACTTGGGTTCACAAAACTTTCAAAACATTTATCGCTCTCTCCAATCCCCGCCACATTCCTGCCATCCTCAGTGCACATTCATTATTCTTTTACTAGCGACAACTCAATGCACAGGTTCGCTTATTGGCATTAACAAGAAAAAAACATATTCAACAAAAATTTACGGGAGCCCGACTGACCCCCGAGTTGATGCTATTATAAATCTTGCACCCAAAACTTTAGTCATCTAGAATTCATCCAAAAATTTGAACATGGTTTACATTTGGATGAGAAATAATCTATTAAGATACATTAATATGAATACATTTTAAATAAATATAGAAACAATCTCTTTAAACTTGAACCTGACTTTCTCCAGCTCCTGAATTGGTCGCGGGTTCCCGAGTTAGCTCATCTCCATCTATATCATCACATCATTAGCTCGACTGACCATTGTCCCTTTCAACACTTAGCCAATTATCTCACCGTCGGGTCCCGACTTAATGCTATTGAATTCTTATGCCCCCTGTTTCATGATATACATCATACAAACAACACTTCTGTGATATCCATTTTTCACCCAACACTTATGTGATTTACAATTCGACCCCGAACTCCTGGAATTCGCTATTCACAAAAGTTTCAAACCATTTATCACTCTCTTCAATCCCTGCAACATTCCCACCCTTCCCAATGCACATTCATTATTCTTTTACTAGCGACAACTCAGCAAATAAGTTCACTATTCAACCTCGATTTACGGTAGTCCGACCAACCGTCGTTTCTTTTCATAACTAGCCAATTCTATGGTCATCGGTCCCCGGTTTGGCACAACCAAACTCTCATTCCTCGTGTTTCGTGATATACATATTGCACCCTAAAATTTCATGATCTACAATTCCATATTTAGCCAACTTTATGGTGGAAACCTTCACTATACCCGGGTTCACAAAAATTTCAACCATTTATCACTCTCTTCAACTCCAACCACATTCCTGTCCTTCCTAATGCACATTCATTATTATTTTACTAGCAAAAACTCAGCAAACAGGGTCACTTATTGGCATTAATAATAAAAAAACACATTCAACAGCGATTTACGGGAGTCCGACCGACCCCCGGGTTGGTGCTATTATAAATGTTGCACCCAAAACTTTCGTCATCTACAATTTCGTGATATACATCTTGCACCCAAAACTTTTGTCATATACAAGTCCACGATATACATCTTGCACCTAAAACTTCTATGGTCTACAATTCGTCCACAAATTGGAACATGGTTTACATTTGGACCACAAATAATCTATTAAGATACATTAATATAAATACAATTTAAACAAATATAGAAAAAATCTCTTTAAACTTAAACCTGACTTTCTCAAACTCCTGGATTGGTCCTATATCATCACATTATGAGCCCAACCGACCACGGTCCCTTTCAACACTTAGCCAATTATCTCACCATAGGGTCGCGACTTAGCACTATCGAGTTCTTATGCCCCCTGTTCCGTGATATACATGTTGCACACAACACTTCCGTGATATACATTTTGCACCCAAAACTTCTTTCATTTACAATTCAAGCCCGGTTCAAAAAAAATTCAAACCATTTATCACTCTCTTCAATCCCCGCCCTTCCCAATGCACATTCGTTATGCTTTTACTAGCGACAACTCAGCACACAGGTTCGCTCATTGGCATTAATAAGCAAAAAAGGAATTCAATTTTCTTTTCATACCTATCCAATTCTATGGCCACCGGTTCCCAAGTTGGCACAACCGAACTCCCATTCCCCATGTTCCGTGATATACATCTTGCACCCTAAACTTCCCTGATCTACAATTCCATAATTAGCCAACTTTATGGCCACAACCTTCACTATACCCGAGTTCACAAAAATTTCAAACCATTTATCGCTCTCTTCAACCCCCGCCACATTCCCTTCCTTCCCAATGCACATTCATTATGATTTTACTAGCGAAAACGCAGCACACAGGTTCTCTTATTGGCATTAATAAGAAAGAAATGCATTCAACCACGATTTACAGGAGTTCAACCCACCTCCATTGCTTTTCATACCTAGCTAATTCTATGGCTGTCGGTTCCCGGGTTGGTGTAACCGAACTTTCCTTCCCCCTTTTCCATGATATAAATATTGCACCCAAAAATTCGATGATATACAATTCCATAGTTAGCCAACTTTATAGCCGTCAATCCCCAGGTTGGCGCTATTATAAATCTTGCACCCAAAACTTCCGCCATCTACAATTTCGTGATGTACATCTTGCATCGAAAACTTTTGTGATCTACAATTCCTCCATCTCGAAAACTTCACTCTACCCGGCTTCACAAATATTTCAAATCATTTATCACTTCCTTCCATCTCCGCTACCTATGTGCCCTTCCCAATGCACATTGATTATGCTTTTACTAGTGACAACTCAACACACATGTTTGAAAAAGATTGGCACTGCTTTTCTTAGTGACAACTCACCACACAAGTTCGAAAGGATTGGAAATGCACATTAATTATTAAATTACTATTCAATGTAATTTCAGTATACCTTTTAATATTTACAATTTTCTTTATCATTTCATTTCTTAAAAAAAATTGAACATAACTTTTTAATATTTTTTAAACATCTATTCTAATTATCGTTTACTTACCATATTGTTAATTTCTGTTTTTTTAACAATATTACTCGACTCTCCCCATTTTCCAAAAATCACCTTATAAGCTACTTGGCATGGACTACGCTGCCACGCAACACTTGTTTTGAATGGAAAACAATTTTTTGGTGGGACCATCTCATATGGGTGAAGAACATTAATGAGAGAAAGATTATCTAAAAATAGTTTAAGAAGTACTTTCAACATACTTATCTCTGATAGGTAATATGATGTTAAGGTCAAATAATTTTGAGAGTTAAAGTTGGGACAAATGATCATAGATGAATATGTGAATAAATTCTTGGAGTTTCCAAGGTATCTCAAGTACATTAAATATGAGAAGGTGAAGATTCAACATTTCTTAAGTGGATTACCTCATTTCTATATAACATAATTGAGTTTCATGAATCTCAAACTTTGGATTAAACCATTAGGAAATCTAAGCATTGTTATGATCAGAGTAAAAGAAAAAATCCTAAAGTTCACAAGGCTTGGAAAGATAAGAAGAAGGAGAATCAATCCCAGAGAATGAAAGGGTTCAAGCCCCCTCATTGGAATAGTCGAAGAATTTTCAGCATAATCACTTGGCACAAGGTGAACTAAGCCACCTAATTCAAAGGATAAGAGGCCAAGAGAGCATATTCGATGTTGGGGATGTGGAGAAGAACATTTGCTCAGAAATTGTCCACATTAGAAACACCAATAATTTCCATAAAATTCAGGAGGCTACAATTGTTAATGATGTAGAAAATAATGTTCCTAGGATATATGATGCCCTTGAAGACAACTAAGCAGATCATCAATATAGTCACCATTATGTTACCTCTAAAGTCATTGAATCATGTGCACTAAATAAGAGTAAGCATAGTAAGTCATGGCTAGTTTAGCTAGCCATTAAAACCAAGAGAAAATTTAGTGAACTAGTGGAAAGATGTCTACTAGATATTATTGGACTCTACACATGGGAAAATGAAAAAAAAAATCCACTTGGTTCATATGATGCCTTCATTGGTATGCACTAGATGGAAGCACATTGAGTTAAGCTTGATTGGTACAATAAAACATTAGATTGTATAGATGAATATGGAAACTCAAGGATAGAAACAGGTATTTTGAAAGCCATTTATATTAGGTGTGTTTTAGCCTTATATGTGAAGAAGTGCTTTCAAAAGGGGTCCCTATTCTATGTAGCATATGTATTGGAATCAACAAAAGATAAAGGTCGAAAGATGGAAGATTATCGTGTATTGAAAGATTTTGATGATGTTTTCTTCTAATGAGGTACGTAGATTATCACCAAGGATAAACATAGACTTCTCAATCAACCTTATGCCTAGATCTACACCAATATCTAAGGCTCCTTACAAAATGAGTACCCCGAAAATTATAGAGATGAAAATGCAATTGCAAGAATTATTGAAGAAATGATATGTTCATCCAAGTGTGGTTGATTAAGGTTGGTTGTCATTGATGTCAACCCTTGAAGAAAGCCCCGTAGCATAAAGGCTTGGGTAATGGACCCAATATTGTTTGATGTAAATATGACTCATTATTGTTTTGTCGTGGTTGATAAGAAGTAAATATGGATGAACTCCAAAGTGGTCCCCTTATGGTGAAAGCCCTCACGGGAAGACGCTTTGTGGAGTAAGAGAACCCATGATTAATTGTGGAATAATGAGATGAAGGAAAGTCATTTTGTCAGGTAAAATATCATAGATGGATAGTGCTTGTCATTTCATTTCCGGTGGTATGTGGAACGTCACATAATTCCTCACGGTTAGAGAGTTATGGCCATGAGAAGTTGGAGACCCCAAGTTTGGGTAATAGACCCAAGTTTGTTTGATGGGTAACGGTATGAGTTATGATATATTTTCAGATAATACTATTCTATATGGATAGTA